>JZKD02S1754847.1:29047-41268 GCA_000966675.3 Picea glauca
GGGTTGGGATTCCAACCATTGGGTCCCATAGATGTTGCACTTCCCCTTGTGGTCACCTCGACTGACTCATCTCCTGCTCCAACTGAAGCTGAAAAAGCCACCCGGTTCATTGAGCAGATCTAGCACATCCGCCAACAAGTTCAAGATATCCTATAGAAGTCCAATGACAAGTACAAACAACGCCATGATCAACATCGGGTGCCACGTGGGCGACAAAGTTTGGTTGCACTTGCAGAAAGAACGCCTTACAGGACCCCATCGAAAGATTCTTCCACTCCATTATGGACTGTACACTATCACCAAGGCCATGGGGGATAATGATTTTGAGCTCAACATTCCTCCTTTCCTTGGCCTGCACCCAATGTTCAACGTGGATCTCCTTTGCGCTTATTTCCCACCATTATTGGGCACCTCAGAAGTAGCAAAACAAATAACACCAACAGAGCTCAACCCTGACTGCATACAATAGGCATCCAATGATCATATTGTGGACAGACAAATCAAGGGCACTTGACAACAAAGGATCCAGCTTTATCGAGTCGTCAAAGCAGGGCAGCTCCTACATCAAGGCAAGTGGCTCACCCAGGGCCAAATTCAGCAGAAATTTCCTCATCTAATGGGGGACCTCAACACAATGGAGACCATTGCTTCCTAAGGAGGGAGGAATGATCCATATGGATATTGGTGGCCACCCACCTTTTCCAACTGGCTCAAAATAGTTTTCTGACATTTTTGGCAATTTACTATTTTTAGCAGTTTTTACTTCCGGGGCCATTTTGAGGGCCTAAATGAAGGTTTTTCGGTATCTATATCCTCAATGATATCCAAAGGCATGATTGAGCCCTCAAAATGAATCTCCTCGATGATACCTTTCCAACGGGCTATCACACACCTAAAACAGAGATCGTATGCAAAAGTTACGACCCCGGGAAGTTGATGTACTAGCTTACCCAAACGTGGCCCACATGACTTTTGGCGTTTCATCTCCTAGGGTTAGGTTTTTGGATGTCTAGGGTTTTTGGAATTATTTATTATTGTAAAAGGTCCTTCAGATCCTCATTGTAACCTTCTTCTTGTGAAAGCGCGCTGCTGTCACATCTCTTCTCAGAGATAAGCCGCCACCATTCCAGCAAGCTTGTTTCCGCTGCATTTTACAGTTTCAGCTTATTTCGTTATTGAATAGAAAACCAGTTTTACTATGTCTCTGTTATTTGGTGTTAAGCACCTATTAATAATTTGTATTCATTTCGTACTGCTCATAAAATCTGGATCACTGTATTTCCAGGCAAAAACATCGACAAATTCCTTCATAATGCTGCAATATTCATACCTCTTATCAACAGTTAATTCAGCGGACAGATTTAAGAATTTAGGATGATTTTGGCTTCCTATATTGTGCTCATGGATAGCTGGATCTTTCTCCTTCTTATCAGGTTTGTAGGGGACATCATTTTGGTCGAAAATCTTCTCAAGAGGCACCAAACCTCGAGGTATATAATTGTTGGGCAGCTGAACGATATCATGTTGACCCATTTTTCTTTTTAGCTTAGGCTTCTTGGATTCCTCTACATTTTGATTTTCCTGGTCAATATGCATATCAGAAAATTCATCTACCACCTGGAGAAATCTACTAAGCTCATCATCATCTTCAAAAAATTTCCAATATTTGATATTGTCGGGCAGGGATGGTCTATATTTGACTTGGATTTCATAATTCAGTCTGGGAGGCATGGGAGGAATGAACATAATGGCTGAGATAGAAAGGGAATCAACAAGATGATTCATAGCTATGGGTATATAAGAAATATCAAAAATGGAAAAAGAGTCCCTGATTTTCCATACCTCATCCCTGTAGGCTTTCAATTTGACCTGTTTTGCTTGGAAAGTACTATTCACTAGCTGTATGATGAGATCCGCATCTCCAAACACTTTTAGTCCTTTGAGTCCCATCTCCTTGGCATAATTTAATCCCAATAGCAAAGCCTCATAATTTTCTATATTGTTAGTAGTTTTGAAATCAAGTTTAAAAGACAAATGAATAGCCTCTTTTGAAGGAGAAATCAAAACTACACCTGCACTTGCCGAGTCTTTGGTACTGGCACCATCAAAGAACATGGTCCACACAGGAGTACTCTCTCCATCAGTCTGCTGATAAGTAGGCTTTGTGAGCTGCAAAGGAGTTGGCTGAGAATCATCTATTTGCAGAATGCATGATCTAAAGTCTGTGTCTAAAGCATAAATGGGATGGTTTATAGAATTTTTCCCATCACTAATGATGTAGGCAAGTTGATTTTCTCTGTAAAGTCTCTTTAGCTCTCCTCCAAATACCGAGACTGTGGCATATGAAAGATCCATATGAAAGGTACCCCCTAGCCTTTTGCTCCATGAACGCGACAAGAAGAGGCCAAACTTGGGTGGGATATCAACTACTACAACATCGATTACCATGTTTCTCATTGGAAGCTGGGCAAGGTTTATGAAAAGGTCTTTTATGAGGCCGAGGCATCTGAATTTCCTAGATTTGAAAGAGAAGAGATCATGGTAAGGTTTTGTGACGTCAATCCCAAGTTCATCCATCATTGCTTTAGGCATAAAATTGTGTGACACTCCCGAGTCAAGCAAGTAGTTGTGAAGGATCTTGTCATGGATATTTAGGGATATGTAGAAGGGTGGACAATAGTCATCTCGGTCTTCTACCATAGGTCCTATAGTCACAGTGGGCTTGTCATCTTGAAGGTTTACATAATCAACAACTGGAGGAGTCTTTGGTTGAAGGGACTTCAGGATAACAAACTTGAATATGTCATTCTTCATAAGTTCAATCAATGGAATAGGTATTTTCACCTTCTAAATTTCTGATTCGAAATTAAATGAGTATGATATTCTATCAGAAGGTTTTACCTCGTTAGGAGGAGCTCTGAGGGAGACTTGTTCTTTGGCTTGGGGATGCAATTGCTTTTGCTGCTATTTTACAGGAGTGAAGGTCTACTTTGCAGGAGTAGCAGGTTGCTTGACAACGACGTCTTTCTTTTTTCCGGGAGCAACAAGCAATGGCTCTGGAGCGACAGTCTTAGATCTTAAATTGTAACCTGACTGATCATCTGCCTGATAAAAATATTCTTCAATGCTTGCCTTATGAATCTGCTCGTCCATCTGGGCCTCCTCATAATCTATTTGTGTCAAGAAGGAGGAATCATTTTCATCCCCAAAGCAAATGATGTCGTCTTTTTTTGCAACTTCGTCATGAGATGGCTCCTATTCTTCTTCTAACATTGCATTTTGGAAGGGGGCCCTGATCCTTTGGTCATCAACTACATTCTTGTCTCTTTGAAGGATCTGGACCTGTTGGTTGTTCCTTCTGTAAGGGAATGCATTGGGATTCCTGGGAGCATAAGCATTAGGCTCTTTACTTCTTGCTGGCTGTTGACTCTGAATTTTCAGTTTTGACATTTCTGAGGTCAAGCTATCCAACATCTTGGCCATCTTTTCCATTTTGGTATTTGAAGAAGAAGGAGGATCAACAGACGACTTCTTTCTCTCAAATTTTTCTTTAAGATTCTGAGATGCCATAATGTTAGATTCGACCTCAAGAGCAACATCTTGCATTAAAGTGAGTGTGGCTGACCTTCTTTCTCTAAGGATTAAGAAAAATTCTAGATCAAAGGCAGAAGAGTAAGTGATCTTTGCTGATGCATCAGTTGGCTTGATCTTTGCAGGAATCTTGCCAAACATCTTATTAAATCTTTTGGTGAAGTCTGAGACAGACTCCCCATTTTCTCTTCTTAGATTTTCGAATTCATAAATATAATATAAGAGATCTCTTCTTTCTCACCAATGTTTCAAAAACACCTCGTCTAACTGCTCAATGGCTGCCACTAAATTTGCTGGCAGTTCTTTGAACCACTTCATGGGTTGGCCATCGAAGCTCTGCACAAAAATTCTGGTCCAAACATCTTCCTCTAAAATGTTAATGTTCTCAACATAAGCATAGAAAGCTTCTATATGTTCTTCGGTAGTATAATCCCCAGATCCAGTAAACTTTGGCATATATTTATGATAATCTCCTATCGGCATGGCTGATAAGGGATTGGGAAACATAAGAGGGGCATACCTATTGGCTAAGATTTGTTCCATTTTTGTCAAAGGGGAAACCATGGAAATCTTGGGGGTTGATGCAGAGGAAGAAGTTTCTGTAGATGATGGCTGAGATGGGATAGGTGATACTATGGACATAGGTGGTCTTACTTCACTGAGGAAAGAAGGAGAAGCACTGGTAGGATGACTACCCTGGAAAGTGTTTCCTAAATAAGGTGGAAAGTAAGAAGCTTTGTAAAATTGACTGAACAGTAAGGCCAAGTTTTCTTCACCCTTAGAGGAAATATCTTGTCAAATATCTTCAAGAACGAGCAGAGTGGTATGAGTATGGAAAAAACTCTCTATAGACTTAGTTGGTAAAGAATTCAAAGAAGAGGAAGAGTCCTCTTCTTGGAGGGATTGTACAACTTCTTATCTTAAGTTGGATATAGTAACATGCTCAGAAATAGAATCTATAACATCAAGAGAAACTGAAGGCTCATCACCCTTCAAGCTTTCTGACACAATCTCAATTTTCTGAGAACTAGAAGTTTCAGCAAAAGGGGATTCAACAAGAGGTTCTCTAGATACAAAAGAAGAAGAAGTGTTTCTTGAAATACCTGGTTTAGATGCTCTTGCAGATCTGGAAGTTTGTCTTTGCAACGCTTTCCCACCTCTAATGATCTTCTCAGGATCTGGAACTGGTGCAACTAGTGGTCTTTCTTGGTTTTCCCTAGTATGAGCCCTTCTCGGAGCCACTTCGTTCCAATGGAGTCACCAGATAGATGGTTACAACAAAAAATGTGTCCAAACTTTGTCTATCATCAAAGTTGGATCTTGTCATCTCCCAAGGAAGATGAGCTTCGGTCTCCTCTCCTTGGCAACAACGCCAATTTGTTATCACTCCCAGAAACTCTCCTAGGTTGTATCTTAGAGATGCCTGGCAACTTAACCTTTTTGTAACTATTTTCTCAATAATGGGTGTGGGTTTGGATCAAGCTGAATATCTTAAATCACTGGATTGTATCTTCAAGACAATCTAGCTATATTCGTGCAATACAAGGCCTTCAAGAGATATTATCAGATAGGTTTGTAAATCAAATGGATAAGAAAACCAATCAATTAACCAGAACATACACATGCAATATATATGATGGGTCAACAAATTAGCGAAGGATGCTTATGATTCTTGCTTAACGGTCAAAAGTAAGATGACAGTTACCATGGGACCATTAAACATAGACAAAATAATGATTTCAACTCATAGGCATAGACAAAGATAAAAGAGAGTCTGACAATAACAATGAAAGAAGCTTGCAAGCTTAATATATTAAAGAAAGTGTATTTTACAATAACAGTAGATTATAGAACTCAAAATCAAACCTTTTGTTCATCAAATGTTTTGGGCTTTATAGCCCTTTACAAACACTTTCAAGATCCTAGATTACTGGATCGAATTTTGCCAAAAATAGAAAATCAATAACTGGCCCAAGAAAGTAGGTAAAGATCCTATAAACTAGGTCAATTCAAATTCTCAAATGATCTTTATGTTCTTCAGATTCTTTGGCAGGTGTAGTGAGCCTTCTGAGGCTACTGGATCTCATGTGATATGGGAGGAGTCGAACATGACACCTGTTGACAGTCAAACAACATTATATCCTTGAAAATAGCTAATTGATTTTACCTTTCTGTCTTGTAGAGCAACTCCAAAACCAAAACAGACTCTTGATAAGGATGTCATTAATTATCTTCCATCGATTGGAACCATTTCTGAGGCTTTTGGACAAGGAAAACTTGGACCTGTGAAAAAACATTAACTTTTTTCCTTATCAGTGCTTTCGGTAGCTAGAGTAGATAGAATTCGAACCAATTAGCTACCGAAAGCTCTGCTTTCGGTGGCTAATGAACAATCGATATGTTCACCCAAGCCACAGAAACCTGAGATTATCAAAATTTCAAAAATACCCTTGTCTTATCTCAAAAACACCTTAGGACAGATCTTTTTAGTCCTCTGCATCTTGCTCAAAAATTGTAGGGTTACTGGCTGCCTCTAGTTCATTGCACTGAACTGCCACCTCTGCCAGAGTCTCAAGAGAAGCATGTGTATGAGCCTGGTGTTTTGAAGACATAGCTTGTTTCCTCAAATCCCTAACCTTTTTCTTCAAGCCCTGGGCTACTCTCCATAAGATATTGTAGTCTTTTACAATCTTGTCCTTCTTTTTCTTTTCCTTTATGCTTTCATGGGATAATCTTTCCAAGGATGAGTTTCTTTCTGCAAAGTTCTTTGACAGGGTTTCATACCTGGTTTTTATTTCCCTTTCTAGCACTTCTTGCTCGGATAACTTCCTCTTAAGCTTCTTGATTTCCTTTGATTTACTCTGCTTCACTCGTTTACTAGATGAGGCATCTACAATTTGTGGTTCTTGTTCTTCTTGAGGTGTAGGTGATGGAAGGTCCTCATAACTTGCTGTGTATATATCCACAAAAACCAAATTTTCACACCCTGTGGTAACTGAATCCTTGTGCCCTGTTTCAATCTGGTGCTCTTCATCCTTCGAGTCTGTGTAAGGAAGATTAAGAATGTTTTTGTTCATTGTGGATTCTTTGGCCTTTTCTTTTTCACTGTTGAAATTCAATTTCTTCTTAGTTTTGTCAAGCTTAGAGGAAGGAGAGGGTTGATTAACTGGGTCTGGAGAGATGACTCTCTTCCTTCTCTTTCCACTTTTGGGAGTGGAAGACTTCTTGGAATGAGGAATCTTTTTGTCTTCTGGCTGAACCTCAATCTGGAAATCATTCCATAACAAGAAGTAATTCCACTCTTTGCCTCTTCTTTGCAACAACTCATAAACCAACAGTTTGATCAGACTATGGTGGGATAATCTACCTGCAACTTGATTAGGCTTGGCCTTGACTTGATGATCTATTTTGGATAAAATTCTATGGAGAAAATCAGGCAGATTGAGTGGGTTTCTACCAGTCAAATGATTCATAAGTTTAAAATGGTAAATCATCACTCTGTTGTATCGCCCTTCACAAGTTACATAAACCATTATGGCTTTTAATAATTGTTTCCATTTCTCTTCAAGGAAAGACACAAGAATGTCTTTCTTCCATATCAAATCCCTATTTTCTGGTTTCAAATAAGTCCTGAATTCAACATTCTTAGTGACAATAGTTTTAAACCATTTCTCTCTGGTCATGGGAAGCTCTGTCACTTCAGCTATGAGGGATTCATCTATCTCGAATTCATCCCGACCTATGATTGCTTTCTTTCCATCAAAATTGAGGGAAAAGGCCTCTGCCACCTGATGATGAGAAATCTGTAGATTTTTGCAAAAATTATAACACCCTGCATCCCTGAACATTTGACATACCTCCGGGTGTGATTCTAGGTAACTGATGTCATTGAGCTCTTTCCTCAGGGTTGACGTTCCTTTCTTCATTTGCCACAATGTTTCCGCACACCTGTGATCGAAGTATAATATTTTGGGATAGAGTTACACAACGTAGAGTTAGCGAAAGTCGGCTCGACTATGATAGAAATGAGAAAATTGGGGCGAGCTTTAGAACATGGAATTGATTACAAGGGATGCGACAGAACGGTTGGTGATTTGCAGTAGTCATGGTCGATAACTGTAATAATGGAGGGTATGTAAGCATATGGCTTAATGATATGAAAATATTCACTTATATCACACAGAGATCAACTTCCGGTCGTGAACGGTTTGTTCTCCTGTCTTTTCGGTGGCTTGTTGCAATCATAAAACGTCGAACCCAACGGTTGAAATGTGTGATAGGACGTGGTGACTCTTTCCCCACTTCTGCAATTTCGGTGGATAAAATAGCCCTGGATTCCTTTTTTTAAGCTACCAAAAGCTAAGGCTTTCGGTGGCTAATGAACAATCGAAATGTTCGCCTAAGCCACCGAAACTTGAGATTTGAATTAGATCAAATAAAAACTAAACAAACGTTTATTTAAACTTTATTACGTGCATAAAGCTTTGAGAAATGAGCTTTAAAAAATTTAAAAAGTACCTTTTTAAAAGATATCCTATCACTTAAAATAAAAAATCTCACTTGATTTATTTGAGGAGATAACAACATCAACAAACCATAAACACCAAGGTGATAACGGAGTTCGNATCCCTGTGTTCTGGTTTCAAATAAGTCCTGAATTCAACATTCTTAGTGACAGTAGTTTTAAACCATTTCTTTCCGGTCATGGGAAGCTCTGTCACTTCAGCTATGAGGGCTTCATCTATCTCGAATTCATCCTGGCCTATGATTGCTTTCTTTCCATCGAAATTGAGGGCAAAGGCCTCTGCCACCTGCTGATGAGAACTCTGTAATTTTTTGCAAAAATTATAACACCCTGCATCCCTGAACATTTGACATACCTCCGGGTGTGATTCTAGGTAACTGATGTCATTGATCTATTTCCTCAGGGTTGACGTTCCTTTCTTCATTTGACACAATGTTTCCGCACACCTGTGATCAAAGTATAAGATTTCAAGGGAGAGTTACACAACGTAGAGTTAGCGAAAGTCGGCTCGGCTATGATAGAAATGAGAAAACTGGGGCGAGCTTTAGAACATGGCACTGATTACAAGGGATGCGACAGAATGGTTGGTGATTTGCAGCAGTCATGGTCGATAACTGTAATAATGGAGGGTACGTAAGCATATGGCTTAATGATCTGAAAATATTCACTTATATCACACAGAGATCAACTTCCAGTTGCTAACGGTTTGTTCTCCTGTCTTTTCGGCGGCTTGTTGCAATCATAAAACGTCGAACCCAATGGTTGAAACGTGTGATAGGATGCGCTGACTCTTTCCCCGCTTCTGCGATTTCGGTGGATAAAATAGCCCTGGATTCCTTTGTTTAAGCTACCAAAAGCTAAGGATTTCGGTGGCTAATGAACAATCGAAATGTTTGCCTAAGCCACCGAAACCTGAGATTTGAATTAGATCAAATAAAAACTAAACAAACGTTTATTTAAACTTTATTACGTGCATAAAGCTTTGAGAAATGAGCTTTAAAAAATTAAAAAAGTACCTTTTTAAAAGATATCCTATCACTTAAAATAAAAAATCTCACTTGATTTATTTGAGGAGATAACAACATCAACAAACCATAAACACCAAGGTGATAACGGAGTTCGATAATCTCGCCTATGTCTTCGGGCATTATCTCAGTGGGCTTTGATTATTTCTATTCGAATCTTTATAAGTACATCATGATAGTTCCAAAAGGTTACAACAATGAGCTAGTCGTGTTCTACCAGATCTCATGAACCATCAAAAGAAACGACACCCAAATCAGATGAATGAAGCTCCCATAAATGGCCCGCAAAGATCTGCTCCTCAATAGCTTCCCTGCATGACAATGGTTTTGGCTCAACAGTCCAGCAGCATAAGCCTATTTTGAACCTCCTCCTATGGCCTCAAGAAGGCCTGGTTTATATAGATGTGAAGTTGGCAACCATCTCCCAACTTCCTCCCAAGATCTGGCCTAAAAAAGGGCCCAATATCCCCCCAAAATGGGCAAAATCCCCCAAATATGCTGAGAAAATCAATAATAGTCACTATTACAAGGTTAATAAACCCACTTCTGCACATAATTTGGGTGCAACCCCTTACACCTTGGCCCCTCGGAATATGGGAGCCTACCATGTGGCCAAGCGCTCAACTGTTGGTGCACTAGCCCCTTGTATCTTGGACCTCGGCCGTATGCTGTTGGGACATATGGCCACACCCCACGTGCTTAGTTAGACCTCCCAAAAATCCATCCTATGGTTAAGTCCCCTGGTCAACAGTCTAGCCCGACTGACATGAGATTAACCCCTTACCTCTGCCATGTGTATAGTCTGCGCACCATAAGTGCGGAACCCCGAGTCACATGGTCGAAGTTTCGAAACCCATAGCCATAATCCCTGCATTATGAGTTGACTGGACCATGGTTTTATGTTTGTGGTTTTTGGCCCTCGACCAAGTTTTGGGGAAACCTTGGTCAGATTTGATTTACTTTTGGACTTCGACGCGTTGGTCGAAGAAGGAGCACCCAACAGAGCTGAGATCACGGATCTCACTGATTTTGAGGGTTATGTGGACCCAGTAAAAGGTCCTATAGAGTTTTTTAATGGGTTTATGGGATGTTGGCCCATGGGGATTTCCCATGTTTAGGCCTTATTGTAAGGGTTTGTAGAATATAAATAAAGAATAATGTATTGTAGAAGTGGGGAGCTAAGTGCAAGTAGTTCGAGTTGCTTTGTGCAAAGGAATGTATGTGCATTAGGGCTTTGTGCTCGATAGAGAGTTGGCTCTGTGCATTGACCTAGATTTGGAAGAAGGATCTAGTGCTTAGTGTAAATATCTCCAGGCTTGTGCAAATCTCGACTCTGTGGCTTAGTGTACAGGAGTGAATGAATGTAATACTATGGCGAATAATAAAGAGGCAAAGCGGTTTGTGGACATAGCCCCACCCTGGGGCGAACCACGTATATCCGGTGTCTCATGGTTTGCTTTATGCTATGTTATTTTTGTTATGAATCTACTTAATGCTTTGATTGTGATGTGTAATAGATAAATCCTTTGCTGCTTAAGTACTTTACTTATGTTAAGGGTAAATGAATGCTAGATTTAACTTATAGTGTTAAGTGATCAAGGTGCATAATCAATTGTTGTTACTATGCTAGATCTATCTTTGATTATGCTCTGCGATGTTAATAGGGTTAAGAAACTAATGCATGTCACCTTCTAAATGTTAATAAAATATTCTGCAAAGTGATTTTATCACATATATGTGTCCCAACCTGGTTACGGACACCTGCGTCCTGTAACCCCCCCTGCTTCTAACTCGGGTGAGGCTTCACCTACTTCGCAGGTGTTTCCGAAAGGGATGGTAGTCAGGGTTTTGTTGGTGCGTTGTTAAGCATTGAACCCTAGGCTTGACCCTCTGCCAACAAATGGTTCCATTGCCAGGACCTAAAATTGTGATTGATGGGAACTAAAGTAAAGAAAAAGAGAAGCTATGTGCATAGATATGCTACTGAAGTGCACAATACTCTACTTGACTTGTGAAGCTTTGTGCTAAGAAAGTAAGATGATCTGAAGAAAATAGGTAAGAAATTAAAGAAGCAAGCTTTGTGCTTTGGCAAGAGAAAGATAAGTGAAATTTTTTGTTTTGAAAGCATGAACTTAAGTACATTTAATAGATACTGTCCTAGTCTGAAGGCTAGGGCACAGTTGAAAGAAAGAGTTGATTTGAGTAAATTTAATGGAAATGAAGAAATATATGTTATTCCTATGCATAGAAAGATTTTGTGGACTAATAAGTGGATGTAGGAACCTAGAAAGAATTTTTGCAGATTGCAGGTCCAACACTATGATCCTAGGGGAGATGCGCAGTACATAAAAGGTTGGGGAATATTTAAAAGAAAAAGATGGTTGACATTGTGTTATAATTGCAGAAGGCAGAGACATCTTGCTAAGGAATGTCCTGAGGTAGGCCCTATTTGTGTTTGTTGTAAGGTTGTTGGTCATGAGGTTGAGGATTGTCCAAGAATTATTGATAAAGTTAAAGGTGTTATCTCTCCAAGAAACTCTTTGAGGTTGTAAGTCAAAGATGCTTGGTAACTTAAAGTAAAACTGTTTTTGTGTTTATGTATGTGTGGATCAATGAGATAACTCAACCTTAATGGATTGACATTAGGATAATCAACAGTATACAATCAAATATGACAGTGCTTTCAAATATTAATGATCAGACAAATAACTTTGACTATGGGTGAAGAAATCAGTGCTTATAAACTAGATACACAATGATGGGTTTAATAAACAATACAAATAAAAATTAATCAAGCTATGAACTGACTAATGAGATGATAGTCATTAGCAGTTAATACAACTTGAATAAGAGTACAAAAAATAAGGTAATGGATGAAGGTATGACATCAAATGTGAAAGAAGACTGTGATTGTATATATATCTGAAAAACTGTACAATAGAATAAGGCCCCTGTATCCAATATCATGTTGATTAAGGTTGGTTGTCATTGATGTCAACCCTTGAAGAAAGACCCGTAGCACAAAGGTTTGGGTAATGGAACCAATAGTGTTTGATGTAAATATGACTCATTATTTTTTT
>JZKD02S1754847.1:57441-81592 GCA_000966675.3 Picea glauca
AGGGTAGTATTGTTCCTTAATAGCATCCATGAAGGATTCCTAGGTGGTCGTGACTAAAAATAATGAGGTTTCCTCTGTTTCCTTTTGCTCACAGAAAGTTTTTCACCAATCTTTGACATGGGAAACGGCTTTGAGGAGCACAAAAGTAATCTTTTCTCTATTCGAAAATTTATGAAAAGAAAAATACCCTTCTAGTAGATTCAACCACTTGTCTACAGCATCTGTGTCTATTTGACATTCAAATATAGGAATATCAAAGTTTATTTGTACCTTGAAGTGGGTGGCGCCTCCGTTCGAAGAAGATGCATCGCCTGTTGGTAGTCGCCGAAGGATTTGCGCGAAACTATCCATCATCTCGTTCCTATGTTGCGTGAGGGATTCCTCAATCAACAGTTTGAAAGGATCTCTTGTCCCATCATCTTTCTTTTCTCCTGCCATGGGAGGTCGCTTGGTCATGCGAGAGCTTCTGTCCTCAAGAGAAATAAGCTCGAGACCCAACTCTTTGTACTCCGACCTCGTTGGCGACATGCATTAAGACAACAAGGAGCAGACCACTCTGATACCACTGATCCAGATTTTATGAGAAGAATGAAATGAATACAGATTATTAATAGGTTCTTAACACAAAATAACAGAGACACAGTAAAACTGGTTTTCTATTCAATAACGAAATAAGCTGAAACTGTAAAATGCAGCAGAAACAAGCTTGCTGGAATGGTGGCAGCTTATCTCTGAGAAGAGATGTGACGGCAGCGCGCCTTCACAAGAAGAAGGTTACAATGAGGCTCTGAAGGCCTTTTTACAATAATAAATAATGCCAAAAACCCTATACATCCAAAAACCTAACCCTAGGAGATGAAACGCCAAAAGTCATGCGGGCCCCGTTTGGGTAAGCTAGTACATCAACTTCCCGGGGTCGTAACTTTTGCATACGATCTCCGTTTTAGGCGCGTGATAGCCCGTTGGAAAGGTATCACTGAGGAGATTCATTTTGGGGGATCAATCATGACTTTGGATATCATTGAGGAGATCTATACTGAAAAACCTTCATTTAGGCCCTCAAAATGGCCCCGGAAGTAAAAACTGCTAAAAATAGTAAATTGCCAAAAATGTCAGAAAATTGTTTTGAGCCAGTTGGAAAAGGTGGGTGGCCAACAATATCCATCTGGATCATACAGTGATTTGAAAACCTATGATCCTGAGGTCATTCAACATAAGATTCCCCTTGAGAAAGACACCATCCCTTTCAAACAGAAACTGAGACCTATCAGTCCTCTCTTATTGTTTGTAATTGAAAAAGAAATCAAAAAGCTCCTTGATGCCAAAATCATAATTCCTCTAAGATACTCTAAATGGATTACAAATCTAGTAATAGTGAGAAAGAAAAATGGTGAGATCAGGTTATGCGTTGATTTTAGAAACCTGAATAAATGCTCAAAGAAAGACAACTATCCCCTATCCAAGATGGAACACTTGCTGCAAAGAATTTCAGGGGCCATCGTCATGTCTTTCCTAGATGGATTCTCAGGATATAACTAGGTTTTTGTACATCCTGATGACTAAGAAAAAACTCCCTTTACTACTCCTTGGGGTACCATCATGTACGCCAAGATGCAATTCGGGCTAATGAATGTTGGGGCCACTTTTCAGAGGGCCATGGACATAGATTTCATGGGAGAGAAGGACAAGTTTATCCTTATCTATCTTGATGATATCATAGTTTATTCTAGCAGTCATAAAGAGCATCTGAAACATCTGAAAAGAGTATTTTTGAAATGTAGACAGTTCGGGATTTTGCTGAACCCCAAAAAAAAACAATTTTCTCTCAAGAAGGGTAAGCTCCTAGGCCACATTGTTTCAGTGGAAGGAGTGAAAATTGATCCAGATCGGGTGGAAGCAATTCAGAGGTTGTCTATACCAAGGTCAAAGAAGGATTTCCAATCTCTACTCGATAAGATAAATTTTGTCAGAATATTTATTCCTAATTTCGTTGAGTTAGTGAAACACATAACCTATATGCTAAAAAGGGATCCAAGATAAAATGGACAGACAATGCAAGAAGTTCATTTCAGGATATCAAACAGGCTATCATGGAATCCCCCACTCTAATCAGTTAGGATTACACCAAGAACTTATATATTTTCTCTTTTGCTTCCTCTGACACAGTGGAAGCAGTCTTGTTACAAAAAGATGATGAAAGTCTTGATCACCCGGTGGCCTTTTTCAGCAAAGCACTCAGAGTTGTTGAACTAATGTATGATCCTTTAGAAAAACAAGCTTATGCTCTCATTAATTCATTAAAAGATTTCAGAACTTATATCCTCCATGCAAAGGTTGTCACCTATGTTCCTTTAGCCTCTGTGAAGGATGTATTGACTCAACCTGATATTTATGGAAAGAGAGTTAAATGGATCACAAAGCTGATTGAGTTTGACATAGAAGTGAATCCCACTAAGCTGGTAAAAGGCCAAGGCCTTGCCAAGATTTTGACAGAAGAGAACTGCGCTCTTTTCGACATAAATTTCATTGGGGAAAGTTCAGCAAGTTTTCACACAGGGGTAGCAGCAAAAGAACAACATGGAAACAATCAGGTAGCCGAGCATTTGTCTTCATGTGAGTGGTATTCAGGTATTATTCATTTTTTACAGAAGTTGGAGGTTTCTCCTGAACTTAGCATGACTCAAGCTCGAGCCCTTAAGCTCAAAGAAATTAAATTTTGCATTAATAATAATCTTTTGTATTGGAAAGATCCTACTCGTATACTACTAAGATGTTTAGACAAAGAAGAGTCAACTGAAGTCATGCATCAGTTTCATTCAAGTATTTGTGGAGGCCATCATTACTGGAAGACCACAGCTCATAAGATCTTAAGGGTTGGGTATTATTGGCCTTTTCTTTTTTCAGATGTGTGTGCCTTTGTGAAATCTTGTGATAAGTGTCAAATATTCACAGGAAAAAAGCAACTAAAATATCTTCCCCTGAGACCCATTGTAGTGAATGGTCCTTTTCAGCAGTGGGGTTTAGATTTCATAGGCGAGATTAATCGTTCATCTAGTGGTCAGCATAAATGGATCTTGGTAGCCACTGACTATTTTACAAAGTGGATAGAGGCAATCCCCACTAGAAATGCCACTCATCAGGTTGTCATGAAGTTTCTCTATGAGAACATCCTGAGCAGATTCGGTTGCCCAAAAAGGCTAGTGACAGATAATGCAGTAGCTTTCAAAGCTGATGCATTGGTTGACATGTGAAAATCAATGGGCATTCAATTGGTACACTCTACTTCCTACTACCGTCAAGGTAATGGCCTTGCCAAGTCATCCAATAAGAGTCTAGTCAGAATCATCATAAATCTATTGGAGGAGAAATAAAAGAGTTGGGATTCTAAACTAAATTTTTCTCTTTGGGAAGACAGAGTAACTAACAAGAAATCCATAAGAACTTCTCCCTTCAAATTGGTTTATGGCACTGATGTCATTTTCCCCATTCAACTAGTTTTACCAGTGGCTAAGTTTTTTCAAGAGGAACAAACTGAATCAAATGATATGATGAGAAGAATGCTTGACTTGGTAGAGTTGCAGCAGGTCAGAGAACAGCTAGTGGATAAATCACAGGCTCATCAAAAGAGGATCAAGGATACTTTTGATAGAAAATCAAAGGTGGATGACTTTCAGGTTGGTGACTGGGTTGAGAAAGACACCATCCCTTTCAAACAGAAACTGAGACCTATCAGTCCTCTCTTATTGCCTGTAATTGAAAAAGAAATCAAAAAGTTCCTTGATGCCAAAATCATAATTCCTCTAAGATACTCTAAATGGATTGCAAATCTAGTAATAGTGAGAAAGAAAAATGGTGAGATCGGGTTATGCGTTGATTTTAGAAACCTGAATAAATGCTCAAAGAAAGACAACTATCCCCTACCCAAGATGGAACACTTGCTGCAAACAATTTCAGGGGCCACCGTCATGTCTTTCCTAGATGGCTTCTCAGGCTATAACTAGGTTTCTGTACATCCTGATGACCAAGAAAAAACCGCCTTTACTACTCCTTGGGGTACCTTCATGTACGCCAAGATTCCATTTAGGCTAATGAATGTCAGGGCCACTTTTCAGAGGGCCATGGACATAGCTTTCATGGGAGAGAAGGACAAGTTTGTCCTCATCTATCTTGATGATATCATAGTTTATTCTAGCAGTCATGAAGAGCATCTGAAGCATCTGAAAATAGTATTTTTGAAATGCATACAGTTCGGGATTTCGCTGAACCCCAAAAAAACTCAATTTGCTCGCAAGAAGGGTAAGCTCCTAGGCCACATTGTTTCAACAGAAGGAATGAAAATTGATCAAGCTCGGGTGGAAGCAATTCAGAGGTTGTCCATACCAAGGTCAAAGAAGGATATCCAATCTCTACTCGGTAAGATAAATTTTGTCAGAAGATTTATTCCTAATTTCACTAAGTTAGTGAAACACATAACATCTATGCTAAAAGAGGGATCTGAGATAAAATGGACAGACAATGCAAGAAGTTCATTTTAGGATATCAAACAGGCTATCACGGAATCCCCCACTCTAATCAGTCTAGATTACACCAAGAACTTCTATATTTTCTCTTTTGCTTCCTATGACACAGTGGCAGCAGTCTTGTTACAAAAAGATGATGAAATTCTTGATTACCTGGTGGCCTTTTTCAGCAAAGCACTCAAAGATGTTGAACTAAGGTATGATCCTATAGAAAAACAAGCTTATGCTCTCATTAAGTCATTAAAAGCTTTCAGAATTTATATCCTCCATGCAAAGGTTGTCGCCTATGTTCCTTCAGCCTCTGTGAAGGATGTATTGACTCAACCTGATATTGATGGAAAGAGAGCTAAATGGATCGCAAAGCTGATTGAGTTTGACATAGAAGTGAAGCCCACTAAGCTGGTAAAAGGCCAAGGCCTTGCCAAGATTTTGACAGAAGAGAACTGCGATCTTTTCGACATAAATTTCATTGGGGAAAGTTCCTCAAGTTTGAAGACAGGGGTAGCAGCAAAAGAACAACATGGCAGCCATTAGGTGGCCGAGCATTTGTCTTCATGTGAGTGGTATTCATGTATTATTCATTTTTTACAGAAGTTGGAGGTTTCTCCTGAACTTAGCATGACTCAAGCCCGAGCCCTTAAGCTTAGAGCAATTAAATTTTGCATTAATAATAATCTTTTGTATTGGAAAGATCTTAATGGTATACTACTAAGATGTTTAGACAAAGAAGAGTCAACTGAAGTCATGCGTCAGTTTCATTCAAGTATTTGTGGAGGCCATCATTACTGGAAGACCACAGCTCATAAAATCTTAAGGGTTGGGTATTATTGGCCTTTTCTTTTTTCAGATGTGTGCGCCTTTGTGAAATCTTGTGATAAGTGTCAAAGATTCACAAGAAAACATCAACTAAAATCTCTACCCCTGAGACCCATTGTAGTGAATGGTCCTTTTCAGCAGTGGGGTTTAGATTTCATAGGCGAGATTAATCCTTCATCTAGTGGTCATCATAAATGGATATTGGTAGCCACTGACTATTTTACAAAGTGGATAGAGGCAATCCCCACTAGAAATGCAACTCATCAGGTCATCGTGAAGTTTCTCTATGAGAACATCCTAAGCAGATTCGGTTGCCCAAAAAGGCTAGTGACATATAATGCAGCAGCTTTCAAATTTGATGCATTGGTTGACATGTGAAAATCAACGGCCATTCAATTGGTACACTCTACTTCCTACTACCCTCAAGGTAATGGCCTTGCTGAGTCGTCCAATAAGAGTCTAGTCAGAATCATCAGAAAGTTGTTGGAGGAGAATCAAAAGAGTTGGGATTCTAAACTAAAGTTTTCTCTTTGGGAAGACAGAGTAACTAACAAGAAACCCATAGGAACTTCTCCCTTCAAACTGGTTTATGGCACTGATGCCATTTTCCCCATTCAGCTAGTTTTACCAGTGGCTAAGATTTTTCAGGAGGAACAAACGGAATCAAATGATATGATGAGAAGAATGCTTGACTTGGTAGAGTTGCAGCAGGTCAGAGAATAGCTGGTGGATAAATCAGAGGCTCATCAAAAGAGGATCAAGGATACTTTTGACAGAAAATCAAAGGTGGATGACTTTCAGGTTGGTGACTGGGTTCTGAAATGGGATGCCCTTAGACAAGATAAAGGCAAGCGCGACAAGTTTGACTCTTTGTGGATCGGTCCTTTCATGATAATTCAAGTACAACACAACAACACCTTCATTTTGAAAAGTCTGGAAGGTGAAGAAATGTTTGGTGGCCCAGTCAATGGGTGTTTTTTGAAACTCTATTTCATCTAAGGCTTCGAAGCCTTGTCATTGTAATTTTTATTTTCAGCTTTTGTTTTTACAAAATAACTCCATGCCCAATGGAAACACTAGTAGATAGGTTTGAATTTTCATTTTTCAGGAAAGGCATTGGTTCTGTGGTTCTTGAAACCTCATAGGAAGGCTTTCACCATCAATAGGAGCCAGTTTTATCTCCTCAAACAAATCAAGTGAGATTTTTTATTTTAGGTGATAGGATGTCTTTTAAAAAGGTACTTTTTAAATTTTTTAAGGCTGATTTCTCAAAGCTTTATGCACGTAATAAAGTTTAAATAAACGTTTGTTTAGTTTTTATTTGATCTAATTCAAATCCCAGGTTTCGGTGGCTTAGGAAAAAATTTTGATTGTTCATTAGCCACCAAAAGCCTTAGCTTTCGGTAGCTTAAACAAAGGAATCTAGGGCTATTTTAGCCACCGAAATCACAGAAGCGGGGAAAGAGTCAACACGTCCTATCACACGTTTCAATCGTCGGGTTCGACGTTTTATGATTGCAACAAGCCGCCGAAAAGACAGGAGAACGAACCGTTCATGACCGGAAGTTGATCTCTGTGTGATATAAGCGAATCTTTTCAGATCATTAAGCCATATGCTTACGTACCCTCCATTATTACAGTTATCGACCATGACTGTTGCAAATCACCAACCATTCTGCCGCATCCCTTGTAATCAGTGCCACGTTCTAAATATCGCCTTAGTTTTCTCATTTCTATCACAGCCGAGGCGACTTTCTCTCACTCTACGATGTGTAACTCTCCCCCAAAATTTGCTCCCTTGATCACAGGTGTGCAGAAACATTGTGGCAAATGAAGAAAGGAACGTCAACCCTGAGGAAAGATCTCAACGACATCAGTTACCTGGAATCACACCCAGAGGTATGTCAAATGTTCAGGGATGTAGGGTGTTATAATTTTTGCAAAAAATTATAGAGTTCTCATCAGCAGGTGGCAGAGGCCTTTGCCCTCAATTTCGATGGAAAGAAAGCAATCATAGGCCGAGATGAATTCGAGATAGATGAAGCCCTCATAGCTGAAGTGACAGAGCTTCCCATGACCGGAGATAAATGGTTTAAAACTACTGTCACTAAGAATGTTGAATTCAAGACTTATTTGAAACCAAAACACAGGGGTTTGATATGGAAGAAAGACATTCCTGTGTCTTTCCTTGAAGAGAAATGGCAACAATTATTAAAAGCCATAATGGTTTATGTAACTTGTGAAGGGCGATACAACAGAGTGATGATTTACCATTTTAAACTTATGAATCATTTGACTGGTAGAAACGCACTCAATCTGCCCTATTTTCTCCACAGAAGCTTATCCAAAATGGATCATCAAGTCAAGGCCAAGCCTAATCAAGTTGCAGGTAGATTATCCCACCATGTCTGATCAAACTTTTGGTTTGCGAGTTGTTGCAAAGAAGAGGCAAAGAGTGGAATTACTTCTTGTTCTGGAATGATTTCCAGACTGAGGTTCAGCCAGAAGACAAAAATATTCCTCATTCCAAGAAGTCTTCCACTCCCAGAAGTGGAAAGAGGAGGAGGAGAGCTATCTCTCCATCCCCAATTAATCAACCCTCTCCTTCCTCTAATATTGACAAAACTAAGAAGAAATCAAATTTCAACAGTGGAAAAGAAAAGGCCAAAGAATCCACAGTGAAAAAAAACATTCTTAATCTTCCTTACATAGACTCGGAGGATGAAGAGCACCGAATTGAAACAGGGCACGAGGATTCAGTTACCATAGGGCGTGAAAATTTTGTTTTTGTGGATATATACACAGCAAGTTAGGAGGACCTTCCATCACCTACACCTCAAGAAGAACAAGAACCACAAATTGCAGATGCCTCATCTAGCAAACGAGTGAAGCAGAGTAAATCAAAGGAAATCAAGAAGCTTAAGAGGAAGTTAGTTGAGCAAGAAGTGCTAGAAAGGGTAATAAAAACCAGGTATGAAACCCTGTCAAAGAAATTTGCAGAAAGCAACTCATCCTTGGAAATATTAGCCCATGAAATCATAAAGGATAAGAAAAAGAAGGACAAGATTGTAAAAGACTACAATAGCTTATGGAGAGTAGCTCAAGACTTGAAGAAAAAGGTCAAGGTATTGAGGAAACAAGCTATGTCTTCAAAACACCAGGCTCAGACACATGATTCTCTTGAGACCCTGGCAGAGGTGGCAGTTCAGTGCAATGAACCAGAGGCAGCCAATAACCCTACAATTTTTTAGCAAGATGCAGAAGCCTAAAAAGATCTGTCATAAGGTGTTTTTTAGCTAAGACAAGGGTACTTTTGAAATTTTGACAATCTCGGGTTTCAGTGTCTTAGGCGAACATATTGATTGTTCATTAGCCACCAAAAGCAGATCTTTCGGTAGCTAATTGGTTCGAATTATATCTACTCTAGCTACCGAAAGCACTGATAAGGCAAAAAGTTAATGTTTTTGCACAGGTCCAAGTTTTCCTTTTCCAAAAGCCTCATAAATGGTTCCAATCGATGGAAGATAATTAATGACATCCTTATCAAGAGTCTGTTTTGGTTTTGGAAGTGCTCTACAAGACAAAAAGGTAAAAACGGTTAGCTATTTTCAAGGATATAAGGTTGTTTGACTGTCAACAGGTGTCATGTTAGACTCCTCCCATATCACATGAGATACAGTAGCCTCGGAAGGCTCACTACACCTGCCAAAGAATATGAAGAACATAAATATCATTTGAGAATTTGAATTGACCTAGTTTATAGGATCTTTACATACTTTCTTGGGCCAGTTATTAATTTTCTATTTTTGGCAAAATTCGATCCAGTAATCTAGGATCTTGAAACTATTTGTAAAGGGCTATAAAGCCCAAAACATTTGATGAACAAAAGGTTCGATTTTGAGTTATATAATCTATTGTTATTGTAAAAATACACTTTCTTTAATATATTAAGCCTGCAAGCTTATTTCATTGTTATTGTCGGACTCTCTTTTATCTTTGTCTATGCCTATGAGTTGAAATCATTATTTTGTCTATGTTTAATGGTCCCATGGTAACTGTCATCTTACTTTTGACCGTTAAGAAAGAATCATAAGCATCCTTCGCTAGTTTTTTGACCCATCATATATATTGCCTGTGTATGTTATGGTTAATTGATTGGTTTTCTTATCCATTTGATTTACAAACCTATCTGATAATAGCTCTTGAAGGCCTTGTATCGCACGAATATAGCTAGATTGTCTTGAAGATACAATCCAGTGATTTAAGATATTCATCTTGATCCAAACCCACACCCATTATTGAGAAAATAGTTACAAAAAGGTTAAGTTATCGGGCATCTCTGAGATACAACCTAGGAGAGTTTCCTGGAGTGATAACAGATGTTATGCTTTATTTCAGCTTTTCATATTCGTATATGGTTGTCACATTTCTTCTATACTTCTTCCTCTTTTTTTAAGCTTCCTAAATTGTAATTGAAGACATTCATAATAAATCAACCATAGTCATGTAAAAGATATTTTCGGATCACTAGGAGTTCCAGAGTCGGATCGAGGTGAGGAGACAGTCATTTTTGGGTAATTCGACGCCATGAATTCAGTGGTGTTGTCTGTTTTCTGATGTAAGCATTATTTATAGAGCTTGATTTCAGAATGAGGTATACTTATGTATTTTTCCAAATTATTTTATTGAGTCAATGAAAGAGCCTACCCATTTGAGAGCAGGACCCGGAGTCGTAGTCCACCAGGGACGAACTTTGTTATCAAGTTTATTGTGTTCATATTTGATGCTTATGTCTCTTCATTTTTTAGCTTTTCCTTCTTTAATGATGTACTTTAATTTATGCTCATTTAATGCAATTATTTATAAGTCACTCAATGAAAAGATCTTGGATCACTAGGCAATTCAAGAGAAAATATAACAAGCTTATGCCACAAGTTTCAACATTCTAGGGCAATTTTATCATGCATAAACTAGATCTGAAAGTCACTTTCTGTCATTGATGGTGTTATAGGACGTACATGCAAACATGTATTTTTCAAATCTATCTTCATTGAGTGAGGGAAGTTTAGCTAGAATAGAGGAAAGTGAGACATCTAGTAGGTCTAACAAGCGGAAATCAACTAGAGGTGAGAATATCATAAGAAAATTCCATAAACGCATGGATTTTTTTCTTGCGAAAGTGGGATCATGTTATTATGATCATGAGAGCATAGATGATATTGAGGTTCCTTTGAGGTACAAACATATAGTGAAACGATGGGTACCCAAGGATCTTCTTGAAATAAACACTGATTTTTGTGTAAACGAAAGGATGTACTAGATTGCTCCATTGTCATTACATGGTTTGGGGTTATTTTCCATGGATGGCATAAAGGTCGGTTATGACGGATTAACTGAATTGATGGAGTACGTCGGACCATGTTATATCTACAAATATTGGATACGAATATTCCAATATACAAAAAGTATGCAAAGATATGGCTTGGCTACAAATTATATACAACTAAAAGACAATGATCAAAATAAAGGAGTAAGTATATGTTGGACATATTGTCATTGATGTCAACAGTCGATATCATTGTGATGTGATGATAAGTTGTTATGATGAATTGTCATTGTTGAGTTATCATTGATGAAATTGTCATTGATGTCAACAGCATAATAGTTAGCAGAGGGTGAAAATGTCAGACAGTATGCAGAGATTAAAGCTCAAAAGTAAAAGCTCATTGTAGAAACATGATCAGATCAAGTCATGATCGTTGGATACGCAAGAAACAGATAAAGGGTGGGGATTGATTGCGAAGCGTGAAGGGATAATTAAGCAATGTGTTAATTACAATCCTGCAATTAGTATAGACCGTCAAATTACAAGAGAAGGACCGTTGGAGGACTGGTCAATGACCAAATCAAGTCATGATCGTTGGATAGATCTACATTTGGCATCAGTTCCACTACCAAACAAGTAGTTTCTATTGTAGAAATCGACAATAGTTTTAAATGTCGTGCTAGTGAGGACCCCGCAATCATCCCTGATCATTGATTTGCTTCAAGAGAATTCTCGATCGTTGGATCAAGTTGAGTGGAAGGACAGAGTAATTCATGGAACAGAGATCATGGAAGTGACATACGCATGGTCATCCCGACATTGACCACTTCGGGTAAATTTGACCGAAGGAATTGTGCATGAAAGAATTTTAATCCAAGCCGAATTTCTGAAGTAAACATGAGTTGTTGGATTTAAACCAAGGCAAAGCAGAATTACAAACAGATCGAGCCGTCGATCTAAGATCACGATCAACAAACAACATTCATTTCGGGTTAAAAGTTGTGAGGAGTTTACATTTCAAGTAATCTCACTTCGGGTGAAATGAGAAGTAAGAAAGACGAAGTTAACCGAAGTTTCGAAGTCATGAACTTGCGTCAACCATCAGATCAAAGGAAGAGTAGGGAAATCATGTCGACCGTTGATCTATTCAAAGCATGCCAAGGTAGGAGTGGTCAACTTCGGTGGTGACCACTTCAACAGAAAAGGGTTGAGAACAAGTAAGATTACCCAAAGGCCAAAGTCCCAAAGTGGACATGAGTCATCTGATCTGAGGAAAACTTCAGGAAGTATCCCGACTGTTGGATCAAGTTTAGTGGAAGGACAGGGTAAGACACAAAGTGTCCCAAAGTAGATGCAAGCCATCTTATCTAAGGAACACTTTGGGAAATATCTCGATCGTTGGATCAAGGAAAGTAGAAGGATAAGATAAGTAATGCAAAAGGCCTTAGATCCCGAATATATGAATTCTCGATAGATAGTCGTTGGATTGAGTTAATCCTTTTCGGGATAAATGAGGACCATCGGATATGGACAATACATGATGGTCATTGGATCAGAATAATGGTCAACTTCGACACTCACCACTTCGTCGAAAAAGGATTCAGAACACATGAATTCACCCAAAGGCCGAAGTTTCGAAGTCTCTCTCAGTCGTCGATCTGAGATACATTTCGAGAGTTAGGACAATCGTCAGATCTAGGAGAAGAACATGTGCCACATGAGGAGATCTATGTCAGCAAGGACACGTAGCACAATCAGATGATGACAAGTGTCAAAGTGAAGTTGGCACTTCATGTATGCATCACGAATGTAAGTGACATGTGGTAGCCACTTAGTCAATGCCACGTCAACAAGTGACATCAACAAGTTATGTCACTCCGGGAATTTTTACTTCAGGAGTTTCACCACCAGCAAATGCCTGAAGTCCTGAAGTTACAAAATGAATGAGAATCATTCATCATGCAAATAAAATCTAACCGTCGATCTAATTCGGGAGCGTTATCGATAGTTGATCAAGTACAATGGAAGGATAGAATAAGCGTAAACCATGAAGTGACGCTAACCGTTGATCTACTTCGGAGAGTGTTCTAAATCGTTGAAGATTATGGACATGCATCTTTTATTTGGGAGATTTGTAAAGAAGCTAGAAGTTGTGAAGGATGAAGTCTTGAAGTAACGACAATCATCCATCTCATTGTGTGATTAAAACGTGACCATCGATCTTGACAAGTGATCAGACACTTATTTAGCCTAACGCCTGGTCATCACCTGTAGTCCTCTGGAATAGAGAAATAAGGGTGAAAGAAGAGGTAGTGCTTAAATCAATGAGCCCATGGTTTTGTGCATATGGTCATATGTAAATGGTTTGAAGGAAGCACCTCATACAGATTTAATTCGACAGAGAGTTAACACTAGAACAATGCAGAGAATTGATGAAAGATCAAATATGATCTATTGGTGAACTGAGAACACAGTAGAAGCATGAGTACGATATAATGAGTCGATCCAGTTCTATGATCAACTCATGAAGACAAAAGAACCAACACACAGTCATGATTAAAAAAAGAGTTAATTCATGAGCATTATGAATAAAGGATAAAAGAAAAAATTATATTATTTAAAGATTAATACTATCATTTAAATGAAAAGGTACAATGGTTCAAATATCAAAAGACACAATGATTGAAATTCACATCAGTTGGAAGACTATATAAACAAGAAGGAATGGTGAGAAGAAAGTAGTTGAATTTGTTGAAGTATATATATTTATATATAATGGATTGAATGAAGGTTCATTCTATCAGATTGGTGTTTGTTTACAAGATGGGTCTTGTATGAGGATTGGATTCCTCACATCTCAGTTGGACCTGAGATCAACAAGATGGGACTTGTTATGAGGATTGGATTCCTCATTTCTCAATTGGATCTAAGAACTACAAGTTGGATCTTGTAACAGGGAGTTGGGTCTCTCATAATTGTTTTAAGATGAAGATATTCAAAGATTTATCTTATGTATTCATTCAAGTTAAATAAATAAATAAAGCATTTATTCTTTTATATATTAGTTGAGAAAATGAAATAAATATATATTGTTGAGTTAATTTATGAAAAGTGGAAATTTGTCCAAAGTTTTGTGACACTAATTCACCCCCCCCTCTCAGTGTCAAGTATCCATTTCAACACTATCTATATTGACGGAAGGCCAAAAGCAGCGGGGAATATTGTAGGGTTTATAAACAGTACACAAACCACGACCAAAAATAAGCAACCCAGTTGTGTATTTGAGGGGAGTGAAGGAAATTGTGTATTTGTATGTGAAATAAAATCAATAGCTGCAGGGGAAGAGTTATTGATTGATTACAATTTGAATCGAATAGATACAGACGTTTCTATTATGGGGGTGATACGTATACTAATTTACCCAACCTATAAGCTATGACTCTTATATTTTATGATTTTCATTATGTTCTTTACGGTCTTAATCCATTTGGAGAGCTTCGGTCTATTTACTGAGTGTGGCCTATTTTTGTTATCGACAATAACATTCCTCCTTGGATGTCAATAAAGAGGGAGGATTTCTTATACATTTGAATTTATTTCTCATGATAATGATCACGGTTCTAATTTTACTGTAATGTGGCAGGTTGATCATGGTAAATCAAAAGCGGCCTCGGAACAGGTAAACAAACAACAATTTTCAAATTGCATTTAATGTGCAGTTTATTTCTATGGTGATCTATTATTTTATTTGTTTACATAATTGAATTATTATTTATTTTGTTGAATATGTAGTTGGTGGGCCATGATGTTGATGATGATTCACTCGGCGAAATGGATTTGTATGAATCCCCCGACCCTATGGTTTTAATTAAAAAAAAGATCAATAAAGCAAACAAGGAACTAGCTCACTTGTTAGATATTCTAGATAAAAATCATGAGGTCGAAGAAAGGATCAGAGAAGTTATGACAAGGCTTAAGACATATAAGGTAATAACCATAATTTCAAGTGGTTTTATTTTTATGTCATAAGATCAATTATGAAAGATGATTTTTAACTTTTACATTATCTAAGCGAAAATATGTTTTATTTCTTATATAGATATTTTTGGATCATGTTGACCCTGACATGCATGGTGTCAGTAGTAGTGGCACTGCACAGATGCCACGGGGTCCCAACGCAGGCCCTCGTAAAGCTTCCAGGACGCAGCCATTCAGATCTCCACCTTCCACACCATTAGTGATCAAGCATCTTTTCATCGTGACTTATAAAGAATTGCATTAAATGAGCATAAATTAAAGTGCGCCATTAAAAAAGGGAAAGCTAAAAAATGAAGAGACATAAGCATCAGATCTGAACACAAAAACTTGATAACGGAGTTCATCCCTGGTGGACTATGTCTTTGGGTCCTTCTCTCAAATGGGTAGGCTCTTTCATTAACTCAACAAAATAATTTGGCAAAATACATAAGTATACCTCATTATGAAATCAAGCTGCATAAATAATGCTCAGGTCATAAAACAGACAGCACCACTGAATTTGTGGCGTCGAATTACCCAAAAACAATTGTCTCCACACCTCTATCTAACTCTGGCACTCCTAGGCCCAAGAAGAATTATGTCTTGACTTTTGTGTTCTCTACACCTGCAATAATGACAGTCCTAGCCTCGAAAATCATACCTGTAATCGTACGGTTCACGCCTCCCCCTTTCCAGCTGGGCAAAAACCTAGCTTAAATAATACCTAGGCAGATGGATTTATCAATGGAACCGTTGGGCAAGTTAGTTGGCGGCGTTAATGTTAAGGCGTTACATGTGGGGGAGGTCTCGGGGTCAAACTCACGGGCCTCCGCTTTTGGGTATTTGTTACAACCTCCGCTATATTTGGTGTCTGGCTTCTAGATTTGGCGGGACCTCTCCCAAATTTGGCGGGGTTCATTTTATTTTGGGTCATAGGCCCTCCTTGGGCATTTTGGGGGTGCCACATGGCATCCTCTGATTGGGACACGTGGAATACTTGGATTGGCTCACTTGGCTACCCAGTCATGCTGATGTCACCTCCACATCAACTCCATAAAGGACACATGGCACCTTTTGGGTGGTGTTGCATGGTGTCACCTAGGGGTGCCACGTGGTACTTTTCTACTAGTCCAAATGGAGCCCCAAAAAGCCTATTGACAGGTGACATGTGGCAGCATCTAGTGCTGCCACATGGCATGCTGACATTAGCAGTCGTCATGTTGATGTCATCCTTCCATGTCAGCTACTGACTTGAGTAGTATGGATGATGATGTGGCCCTCGTTGACTTGCCATGTTTGACCACAACTTTGACCGTGAATATCTTTCAATCTATAACTGTTTGACGAGTCATTTGCACCGTTAGAAATATTGCGACGCACTCTTCACGATCATGCCATTTTTACTGAGTTTTGGGAACTTTGAATTTTTGCCCTTTTTCTATCTACTGGAGTCGTTCTGAGCGTTCTGAGTTGCCTCTATGAGTTTTGAGTTGTTCTTATCCTTCTTTGGATCCTTTTTGGATCAATTAGGTGGGAACCATGAAACACACACCCGGGAAGCGACCACACAGGTAGGATTTGGAGGTCGTGGCGGAGATGAGGTTGATGAATTGATCAACTATATGGTTGATTTTCCTAAAGAAATACATGTGACCAGCATGAGGACCCTTAAGGGCACATTTATGGTCAACAAGGAAGGGCTTCCATTAAAGCAAGTTAAAGTCCCAGGTAATTTTTAAAATTTTAATTGTTTTATGTTCTTTATGTAAACAAATATAAATCATCTAAATTATTATTTTTAAATTAATAATCATGTAATATTTTTGCGTGTAGGGAACAACAATTTTTATAGGTCCTTAGAGAATAAGGTGTTGCTGATTTTTGGTCCCACCATATGGGAGAGGTGGAATTCCCAGAATTCCAACCTCAAAAAAGAATTGATGGATTATCTTGAAAGTCTTTTTGGTGTAGACACATTTAATAAGACCTTGGCCACGGCCGCAGCTGGCCAATATTTAAAATATACGCGAGAAACGTATAGGAAGCACTTGAAACAAAACGATAGGTACGAACGTCCTCTGATGATTCCAGAGAGGGAGTGGAAGGCCCTCATTGAGGATGTAAAAGAGAAGAAATTGACAGATGAAGGAAAAACACCCTCTAGTCCCAGAAGGTAAATTACAATATATTAACATACTTGAAACTTTTTATGATAGGTTGAATGACACGTCAAAGGCAAAAAAAGAAAGGCTTGCCAAATGTGGTCAGCACAAGCTAGGTCAGGGCGGCTACTTGAAGTTGTTGTCACGAATTGTAAGTACCCAAATATCTTATTTGTATCACCTTCAAAATTTTAGGTAATTGTAGCCAATAACATTAAAAATATATTCTCTTATGCAATGCGGGGTGACGAGTTCGATACTGAAACTACGAAGGAAGACCTCCTACTTGGTTACAAGTACAACTATAAAGTTGCAGTTGAACACCGGAAAAACTTGGGGTAGTTACCAAGAACTTGTTGAGGGGTCTTAAATCCCTTTAACTCAAGAGCAGAAACCAAACCCGCCACCGAGGCCCAATTAGAATCTGTAGCGTTTGATAGTGGAATGGTTCTCCAGATCTGTCAATCCGGCCAAATAATTGATGGGCTTTACGTAGTGATTGACAGGATATATTCTTATGCAAATTCCTCCTTTAGTTTAAATGTTCTCTTTTGTATTTTATTTTATTAGGTGGGTCTGCTAAAAGATGTGTGTTGGTATAAACCAGTTGGGTAAAAGGGGAAATCTTAACTACTAAAGAAGGCTGAGCTTGGGATAACCCTCGTGCTCAAGCATGCAGACAAATATTTTCATACCTATGACAAGCCTAGTACTAATACATCAACTTGTTGGTACTTAATTATTGACTGAGATACAATTATTGAAAGAAAACATACATGCAATAAAATGATGGCAAGAAAAATAGTTTCCTTAGCTCTAACCATTAATCACACATTAACACAACGATCTTTTTTCCATCATTAGAGACAAGAACTATAAAAATATTCAACCAGCTAACTTATCAATGGATTTAGAAAATCTTACTCATTACAGCATCCATTCATGAGATAAAGTCAGAAGTAATTCCTCCTTAGATCCAATAACACACACCTTTGATGTAAAACATAAATTTTTCTCCGGTCCTAAACAGGACTTCTCAATTAAGGTAGTTCCAAAATAGTTCTTTACAATTCCAAAAATGAGGGTCTTTGTCAAAACCATCGACCTTTTCGAACATGTCAATCCTCTTATTTATAACAAATCTTTAAATAAAAATAACTATCAAAAGTGTAAGCTAAGTAAAACAAAACACCGCCACATGGCGCTTCTATCTCTCTGTCTTCTAAGATTCATCGAATGGTATCATTGAAGTGGATGACTCTTCTCATACTCTGACCATTTTATAAAGAGTTCCTTGCATGTCTTGGCATATGGGAATCTGTGTTAGTCCATCGGGGTTGAAAGGATCTCCTTTACTTCTACTGCTTGTGCACGATACTTGACTATTTTGACACTTAACCACTATAATATTGTTCGAGTCTTGATCGAGTGCTCCATGAACCGTTGTACTTGTCCTGGCACCATGTTTGCCACCTTTTCTATCTTTGCAGTCCATGTCGATTCTTGTTCTGCATGATGTTTTACTATGTCATGCAAGTCAACAAAGTCCTCGGGTGAGCCGAATTCTAGGAGACCGATATCTCTCATTTCTCGATTGATCTTGACCTAGCTTCTTTTGCAATTGACCCATTTCTCTTGAATCTCCCACTAAGGTTCTTGGGCCATTTTCGCCCAGTGTTCAACCACTTTCCTTATCTGATCTATGTTGTTGTGACTCAGCACCTGAATACCATGTTCTTCGACGTCTCGCCCCTTTTGAACTGCGCTGATGTAATCAATTCTTTCCACCACTTGGTGGGTCTTCTCATACTATATTTCCATGACTTTGAAAGTCGCTAGTGCCATAAGGGTGTCTTCTTGGAAGTCGGCTATCTCTGCAATGAAAAGGTGTCATTCACTCGTAAATTTACCATAGGCGTCTTGGAACTCACTTCTTAAGAACATTGTGGATTGTGTGGAGTCTTGATATTATTTCGCCAAGTGGCGCATATGATCCAATTCCTTTAGCGCAGCAGCTAGCTCCTCCTCATATTTCCTTGCTCTATCCAGGGAGGCATCTGTGATCGCCATCCCTGCGCCGATAAGCTCAGACATTTCGGCATGCTCTGTGCTGATCAATTTCTCCTATGTGGTGATGGGGATCGAACTTTCCAATGTAAGCCTCCTCTTCTTAGTGGTTCTCTTCATGATGGCTTTCCTCTTTCTGTCGTAGGCGATTGCTTGTATATCAGCGACCTCATCAATTGGTTCGGGGATTTTTTGTTCTCCCCAAGTTAGAGTGTTTCCCAGGATCCCGACTATGTGTATCTATTCAAGGCTAGGTTCCTAAACCTCTTCTATTTGCTCTGATGGCTCAGCATTTGGTTGTTGTTTATTAGCTATCAAGGTACCGACCAAAACTAAGGAATTAGGGGTAGGTTCGGTACTTACTTGATAATCGTTTGTTGAAATGTCAATTTCCTGTTGTGGAATTTCTTCTTCCTATCCACCCGATCCTAGCTCATCCCTCAAGTTATCCATTGGGGTTGATGGTATGTCGAGTGGCTCAATGTCCAAAGAACTTTCTACCTCATGGTCATTTTGTGGGTGGCTTTGGATTGAAGCATCGGGACCTGGGGTGGATGTTCTCTCAAGTTCTTTCTCCTCTGTAATTTGCATCGGAGTGACCAGGGACACCTCTGAACTCTCCTCATCATCGTAGATGGTTATTAAATCGAACAAGGGATTTGGTATACTTGTTCTTCTTGATGTCCTTGCTATCTCGGGCCGAGCTAAAACTTCCCCTGGTGATCCGACCTGTGGTGGTGGAGCTTCAGGGTCTTCTGTCTCAATGGTTTCTTCAATCTGTATCAACTCTGGGCCACTTGGTTCTCCTCGGCTTTTGACTGGGTCATCAGCCGGGATCCTCATCATTTCTATTAGATTGGGGTCATTTTTCAATTGATAAATGATCCTCTACACCCCTTTATATCAAGAGTAATCCCCTTCTTTGTGCCACTGTTGTCTCTGTCGCTCTGATTTCTTCCCTAGCCCTGAGGGCCTCTTGAGCCGATTTCTCTATCGTTTCCACCTGTTCGTCCACGCTCATGGCCTTGAACCTGGTCATGTTTGGGTTGGCCATCCTCTGCACCACCTCATCCCAGTCCTGGGCGCACTCTGTGAAAATTTCATCCTCAAACTTATCATGAGCACACGGCCAACAGGATGATACTTGTGAAGCATGTTGGAGGACCAAGCCTTTAGGATCGTGCTTGCGGAATCGTCATGTATGGAATCTGAATTCCAGTTGGTTAAGCCCCTCTTGTTTGGCTTAAGCAGTATCCTTCACCGGATAGAACCCTATATGAAAATCGTAGCGTATGAAAGCTCATTTCTTGTCTTTTACCAATGTGTCGTTATAACCCTGTAGGATGGTCTGATAACATATTTCTCCCACAACGAGCCGGTCTGGGACATGAGAGAGTAGGAGATGTGGTGCTCTGGTGGCCTCGAACACCCAGATGTAGGTTGAGCGTTAGTCTAACTACCAATGACCTACCTTGGCTATCATTTTCTTGGTCGCCGCAGATAGTCTTGGGAATTCCTTCTTAAAAATAATAAAATGAATGCGGGTGATGAATTCATCGCAGATGAGTTCGTAAGATTCTTTGTACCTGTTCTCCCATAGTATGTTGAAGTAGACATGGACCGAAAGCTCCACAACATGCCAGCTTATATTCATGTCGGCGAAGACGTTCCTTGCGTGCATGACATCGAGCAAGTACGAAGCCATTTAGAAAGTGGATGCCTCCCCTTCCTTCGACGTCTGAGCCTGTTGTACACAGCTAATTAATTTTTTTGAGATTATTGCTCAGTTGAAGCTACTCCCGGTGATCACCACTATGTACGCCAAAGGCATCCGTGCTTTTGAAAACTTGGAGCAGTCATTTTCTCCATACAGCCAGCAGATGAGAGCCATCAAATAGATGTATGTTTCCCTCGGGTTGATTGTTCCATACCAACCATTGCTCCAGTTAGTGAAATTCTTGTCCTCCTTCCACCATGAGGCCATCAACCGGTTGGTCTCATGGAGTTCATAGAAATTCACCACGAAGTCCATGTTGAACCTCTCCTCTAGGTCCCTAAGTTTGTAGTATTTCTAGACTTCTGTCAGGAAGAAAACGCTAACACATCCTCCATTCTCATAGTTGATCAAGCACTTCTTCCTGTCTGTATGGTCGATGGGCCATTTCAAAACCTCTATGCAGGGAAAAATCACGGTTCTGCTTTCCACCATGTGTAGATATGACCGTCGGATGTTTGGGAACACCTAGTCATCGAGTGCCCTCACGTCCGGGTCACTGTGTGGGATAAATTTTGGGTATTCTTCTCGGCTAATTTTGTTAAAGAGATCCCCCCCACTATGGGAGCATTACTTTGGATATGGTGATTGCTTCAGTATCACCGAAGGTCGAGGGCTGGGAAAAATCTTTCTTTGTAGATGTTCTAATGACAGGCTCCACCCTGGGAGCGTACTCCAGCTGCCTCGCGGTCCCCGGAGAAGAACCTTCACCAGTTTCAGTTTCCTTTAGCTTGGGTGCCCTCGACGAGCGTCTGGTGGTAGGATTTCTTGATGACATATTTCCTGCAGCTAGAGCATAGTTTAGAGACTGTGCAAGAAAATTGGATGCATGTATAAATTATGGTTAACGAATTGACAAACTTGAAAACATACCTTTGTAGCTTGTTAAAATTGGTTTTGATAATCGGAGGATCGGTACATCTTTGAGACGCTCACTTTGCTCCTTCGGATGCTCTGCATTTCAACTTGTGCGCAGAATGAATTGGTTCCAAAAAAAATTCTAGAGATTTAAACATGAATGAACTTACCTTGTCGCATCAGCCATTCAATTCGGGTTATGAGTGTAATTTCATTGAATCTGTCGCTAGATATTCAAAGATGTTTAAACTTAAATTCATCGTGGGTTGACGGCGTGCGCGCGAGTGGTATAGTGGTCTATCAGCGATTTCAAATTGATGTTGTCTAATCGACGCACACGGTAGCAACAAATGTGGGATCGAGCATTAACTGGTTTATTAAATGTCCAAATCGGATCATATCTTATGCCGCAAACATCCCATCGTTCCGCTCTTTCAGTTGGTGGATTGAGGGTCAGGATTGTGTTTTAAACATTTTCGTTGATATTCTCTTGCAAAATCTCTGACACCGATTGATCTTGTCGTACAGAGCTGACATGGCAAAGCTTACTAGGAGGCGTGACTAAGACCTAGGGAACCAAAAAAAATGATTCGGGATAAAACTAGACTTTACGACCCCTTTACATGGTAAAGACACGTGGAATTCGAGACCAGTGACTTAATTCTCTCGTTTTAGTCGGAGTCGGGACTTTCTTTAATCCATACATTCTAAAACCCAATCCTAACTTGCCGACGCCAAAAAGTGTCAAGGGTCGGCAATCGGCGATAAACTTGCCCAAGTATTCTCGGATCGGCTCCCTCGAAAAAGTCCTGATGTCAAGAACACATTAGGGATCGACGATCGGTGAAAATTTCATTGCGGTCAAAATGATTGTTGTAACCTTTCTGAATTTCCCCTATCTCGATAAAGCGCATCGGGCACATGCTATCGACGGATTCTTTACGTCCTTTGTTAACGTCTATCTTTCTCATATTTTGTCGATGCCGAATTGGATCAGCTATCTCTCAAACCTTTATGCGAATAACTTACACAAACCAGAACCACCTTCTGTCGATGTCGATGAGGATCAGTGCTCGACGAATATTGTTTTTGTGTGGTTCCTTTACTTATTTGAATTCTTTTTGACGTCGAACCTGAACGCGTTAGGTGCAGTGTTTAGCTACCGATTCTTAATTCGGGTGTTAAGGTATTTAATACATGAGGTTTCACAAGTTCAAACAAACAAGACTAGGTGATAAGAGACATGAAAACAAAACAAAGATAAACCATCTCCCAAAATGAAATCGAGTCAGATAGTGAAGAAAACAAGTGGTACCCGAAAAGTGACAAAATTTGATAAGGCTTTTAGGGTGTGTTGAGTGCTCAACAGAACCACTTTGCAAGATAAGGTAAATAAAATTCAATCCACATTAACCTTTATTATTAATATAATACAGTCATGTTTGATATCTTCGATAAATTTAATGTGTTACAACTTTGTTTTAATCAAGGGAGCAACATTGTCAACCATCCCACTAGTATTGGAGAGCATTGCATTGATAGTGGTTTGCAACCAGAAGATGGTTCTCCCGTGCAATCCCATTCCACTGGGGTGCACCCCCACGATGGTGCTATGACCGAGGCACATGACGGTAATATAGTTGTATTTTAATCCTATACTTAATAATTTCATAGTTATACATTTTGTACTTCTGTGTTTTTTTACTTATACATGTATGATTGTCCTTATAAAGTTTGTGGTCTCAATGGTAGAGAATGTTGTACTTGAGGGTCATACAATTGAAGAGGAGCACGCGGGGGCAACCATTCCAACGGTGTCGACCAATGCACTAAGTAAATAATGACATTGCAGGTGTTTTTTATAATATTCTTGAACTAGTTCAATGATATTTAAAAACTGAAGATCTAATTTTTTTATTTTTTATTTTTGTAGGTAATGTCTCATCACAGTTACCTCCATTACCTCGTGATTATCCCATGACTAGGTGTGCTCTGCATGAGAGGACGCAATCACAATCAGATTTTGAAGAGCACCAAGAGAAAAAAGACATAGATATTGATGAAATGCTTAGGAATTTTAGATCTAAGAAGAAGAGGTTGGCTAAAACTAAATGATGATGTACAATATTTTAATAACTATTTATAAAATCTATTTTCTATGAAATACTTTTTTGTACTTGTCGGATCACCAAAATGTCATTCTTTTACCAACCTTTTACTTCACTTTTCACCATATTTTTCTTTCCCACGGCCTTACATTAGGACCATCTTCCTGATTACATATGAGTTTAGACCTATTATTTTCCAAATCATTCATTTTAATATTTTGAGTAAGTTTATGATTAAATATTGGAAAAATAACATGTTTTCACTTATATATCAAAGTGGGGTGAGTTATATGATGTTTACAGGTGCATTTTAATACTCCAACCAAGTCATATCATGGAATAGAATAAAGCCTCTTTTCACATCAATTTCCATTCTCTAGTTTTAGATGTAAAGTGCTTTAGTGTAGTGTATGGTGTTATGGATTAGTTGTTACTTTGCTCTTAGGAGAATTGAGCTCACTACAAATGGATCAAGGAAACATTTGATTTCATTGTAAATAGTT
>JZKD02S1754858.1:0-23936 GCA_000966675.3 Picea glauca
TGGAGAGACATTCTTGAGTGTTGTGTTAAGGGATTTTATGGTACTCACACCATTTTCTTGTGTCCTTCTTCATCTTCTCATTGCCCTTCTTGTGTTGTGGCTTGGATTGGTTGTCCAGAGAGTGGCTATATTTTCTATGTCCCTTTCTATGTGGGTTGGGGCTGCCTTTGCCCTACTTCGTCTATGAGGAGTTTGCATATCCAAGCTCTCACCTCTTTTGCTTAAATTTCTCCTCGATCTTGACAACATATTTATAATCCATACTCAATGAGGTGATGTCAAAAAAATTCATTTATGTTTGATTGTATCTATGAAAAAAACCACGATATTTGAGCACCAGATGTCACTTAGAGTATTTGATACCCAATTTGGTGCGCAGGGTATGGAAAATATTGGTGAAATTTGGTACTATATGGTCCCTTTCTTGATGCAGGGTGGTCCATCTGGTGTAGTGGTCCTCGTAGCTTCCAATAGGGTAGTACTATTCTTTCACGGAATCCTAGAAGGCATCCCATGTAGGGGAAACCACAAATATTATAGATTCCTCTATGGCCCTTTGCTAAGAGTAAGTGTCCCACCAGTCCTTAACATGGGCGGTGACCTTGAGGAGTGAAAAAGTAATATTTTCCCTATCGGAAAAATTACAGACCGAAAAATACCCTTCAAGAAGATTCAACCATTTATCTACAACATCCACATCTATCATTCCTTCAAATAATGGAATATCAAAATTTATCTATACCTTGAAGGGGGTTGCATGGACGCTTGATGAATATGCTTCTCCTATGGGAAACCACCGAAGGATTTGTGCAAAGTTGTCCATCATTTCATTCCTTTGTTGTGCAAGGGCTTCCTCAAGCAACATTTTAAAAGGAACTCATGCTCCATCATATTTCTTTTTTTCTCCCATGGGTTATTGTCAGGATTGGCGTGACCGATCTTTCAACAACTCGATTGGTTCGAGTCCCAACTTCTTGTACCCAGATCTTGTCGGGGACATGCACGAAGAAAAATAAATGAAGATCAGACCGCTCTAATACCATTGATCCAGATTTAGGAGTGGAATGAACTGATTAAAAGACTGAATATAATAAACACAGAGATATGAAGAACAACGCAGATATCCAGTGAACAATATCTTCTATTGAATAAATGAAATAGGTTCAAACTGTAAAACTACAAAACTGAAACACTTGCTCAAATGGTGGTAGCTATCTCTGAGAAGAGATGTGGTTTCTACATGCATCCATCTAGGTAGAATGATTACAATCAGGCTCCAGAGGCCTTTTGGATATTACTCATGAATTCCAAAACCCTAGAGATCCAAAAACCTAACCCTAGGAGGTGAAACGCCAAAATTCATGTGGGCCCTTATGGGTAAGTTGGTACCTCAACTTCCCGGGGTCATAACTTTTGAATATGACTTATGTTTTAGGTGCGTGATATCCCATTGGAAAGGTATTTTAGATAACTACACATTACGCCATCAAACTCTGACTATGTCTATAGTTTGATTGTGGCGAGCCAAAAAAACACTATTTAAGGCTCCAAAACGACACTGGAAGTACAACAAGATGTGTTGACATGAAAACATACAAAATAATCCAGTTGGATTAGGTGAGAGGCCACTAGTATCCACCTGGAATATGTGTAGGGCTTCAGACAACCCCATAAGTGTAGAACCCACAATTACAAAGAAGTACAGAAGAACGTGTTGAACTAAAAACAGACAAGAGGAGCTAGTTGGAATAGGTGGGTGGCCACCAATATCCACCTAGATCAGGGAGGATTTTATCTATGGAGCATGGAGGTTGTTTTAGTATAGACTAAGAAAAGAAAAAAATCGTATAACTAACGGAAAGCTTATTGAGCCTGACAATGGTCAAGAACCTGCAATTAATGAGTTTGGCATTGGTGTTACAGACAATAAAACCAACAATGTTCCAAATAAGCTTAATCATTTATACAAAAAAATTGCATTGTTGATAATGTGGAGACTGCAACGATGGTTGCAAGGAAGCTTACGAGAGTTTAAAGAATCATATTTATGCATGTGATATCGAGGTTGGCTTAATTTCCTGCCATTTCTATTTTATACTTCTTTTAAAAGGTCAATAGATATAAGTGCTACTATTCAATTTTGTTTATTGATCCTTTGTCATGTATTTTTAATATCTCTTAGTATATGAATCATGATTGTGGCCTGCTTGTATGATTATATTTTGTTTCACCTATAAACTTGTATGAAGTTGTTTAGTTCTTAGAATTATATGGATTTTTTTGTAGTTTTGTGTCTTCCATAAACTTTTGTTATTTATTACTGGACTAGTACTATTATACATTTTATTTTTCTAGGAAAGAAACTTCCCGAATGCTTTTAAAAATGTAATTTAACACTATCTATGAACCCTAATGCAACTGCATTCAAGATTTAGTGGAATAGTAGGTAGTTGGGTTGATGGAATTTTTTTTAATCAATTTGTGTCAACTGCAAATCTATAGATTTTCTATTAATTGTTTTTTAGTATTTACATTTTTTTGAACTGACATTATTCCATTTTTACAGTTTAGCTCAATGGAAAACAATGTTTTTGCTTGAACATCTAATGAGATGTGCATGTTGTTAAAGAATTGAATTTTTTTTGAGTAGGCAAGATGTTTGTTATTTCCCCCTCTTGCATGGCTAGTTTTCTCAATGTCCCAACTTGACATGGCTTATTGACACTTATGATCTTAGTGTTTCCTACCCGTGTTTGCATTTGGTCTTAAGCATGTGCTAAGTAGTTTTCTTTTTAATATGTATTGTACAATGAACATTACAAGTGCTTAATTGAAAATCACATTGAATTATCTTTCTTGAATGCTCCCATTTAATTTTCATGCAAACTACTGTGATATTCAATGCAAGCTGCAGACCTCGATGTTAAGAAAGTGAGCCCAATTGGTTTTGGGAAGTGTATTTGTTTTAGTGTATATTGTGGATATTAAGTTGATTTTGGTAATGGCAAGTCATGTGTATGGGTTGACATATTGTATCATGGTGAATATGTCTTGTCAATATTTTCCCCCTTTTGGGGGTTTCATGTATTCAAAATGTTAGCCAAAATATCTAATTTTGAATGAAAATGAACAATTAAGCTACACTATTAGTTAGAGGAAACACCTTTAGATAATTAGTGATTTCCTTTATAATTTGCAAAAAGTTATAGTGGTAAATATCATTACATACAAAGCTAATAGGTTGATACCCTAGGAGAGTGAGGCACGATACATTACAAACAATTTCAAACATTTTACTATGTAGAAGTTGATAAAAGTAGTGTTATAGTATTTTCACACAATTAGCTAGATAGTGTTACAAGTTTATTCTACTTTTATCTTTGATCGTTGATTGCTTGTAGAAAAAACTTCTATGCCATGTCTATAGTTTTATTCCATGTCTATGGTTTTGTTGAAATATTGTAACTTTGAAGAATACTCTACCTAAGAGAGAGTGTCGAATAATATTGTTATATTATATTTATTAATTAGGCACTATTGTGCCTTTGTAAAAGTCGACCCTATTGTGCCTTGACAATTAAATGTAAATTAAGAGGGTAAAGTGATAGGTCGGCTCATACCTAATTTTAGGATGGCCATACCACTATTTATAAGGGAGGTCAACGTCTCATTTGTATACACACCAATTAGCTCTACAGTGCACAAGTCTTGGAGGAGAACCTACTGCAGCTAGGTGTGATGTCAAGGAGGGTTCTTGGTCTATGTTTTTGTATCTATTGCTTAAGTAGTGTGCTACTCTTTCCTAATGAAGGAGTAGAGGAGGTTCTTCTACTTTCTTTTTGGTCTATCTATATCGAGGAAGTTTTTTCTGAGTTTTCTTCCGCATGAGGGTTTCCCAGGATAATCTGTGTGTCTCTATTGTTTCTCTGATTGCCTCTCTTTCAATGATATTATTTATGAAGATAATGTGCTAAATGATTATAATGATAAAGAATAACCATAACTTCTATTTGTATAATTAAAACATCAACATGGTATCAGAGCAGGCATGAAAGAGACCAATTCACAATTTATAAAGAAGTAGCTATCCTCGATGCACCTTCTCCCAAATTCAGTTTTCAATGTTGCAGTTGCTGCAGAATAAGGGTTTATGCATAAACCCTAAGAGTGACGTTTTTACCTTTGTTGGAGGACATTGGTGAAACCAATGCCATCTAGGAGCTTGCCCTAGGAGGGCGCATCTAGTCCCTGGATCTGAATTCCGTAATTCGAAGTTTGAGGTTTCTTCATCAACCCTAGGTTGTAGTTGCAGTTGCAGTTGTAGTACTAGTTGCAGTTGCAGTTGCAATATCAGTTACATTCGCAGTGCCATTTCCTTCATGCCAGTTGTAGTGCAAACACCAGTTGTAGTAAAGTGATGGGACATTTTTTTTATTGTCCTAGTGCGTCTTACCCTAGCAAGTCACCTGCTACCTTTAGATTACAAGTTGGATCACCTTTGAAGTTTTAAAGGTCCATTATTATTTGTCATTGTTGTTGGATGGTGCCACTACCTGTTAATACTATTAGATTCATTATCTTAAAGGTATTCGCAGGAGAAGGAATATTTTGTCCAAACAACAATCATAGATTCAGAAGGATCCTAGATCCAACACATTTAGAGGAATAATGCACCCCAGGTTTGATTATTTTGATATGCATCTATTTTTTATGACATTATTTTGATCTTATGAACATCGAGGTTTTATGTTGATCTGTTGAAGTTATGACCATCATACTAACCATTGGTCAAAATTAAAGTCAATTGAGATTATAGATTTTATTCTCTAACTTAGATTTATGTCAAGAAAACATATTATCTTATTACAAAGAACAAGTTGAAGAGAATACCTGTCATCTTGAGTGAAGGAGACTCAAAAGAAAAGAAACAATACTCATTCTTGAGGACAAGACTCTAGGTTCCAAGTTTTACTGATTAAATTGATAAGATTCAAAATTGCACATATCAAGTTTACTGCCACATTACAAGTTAACACTATAGTTGTGATAGAAAATATTTGGAAAGTTTTATTGTTGAATACTTGGTAGCATTTGAACACTATTGAGATAAATGCTTATTGTAATCATTTACTAGATATAACTAACATCTCCTCTAGGAGAAACTTATTTTATGTTTTTCCAGGTTACGATGGAGAAATGATTGATCACAACACTAGAAGAGTGTTTCTCTCATTTCTTATTATCATATTTCTTAAATTTGACCCTTGTTCCTGTTAGGATATTTAGACACTTGGGAGTTAGTTAAGATCTACTTTGTATAATGTGTCGTTAGGTAAAAGTGTGTTTTTTAGTGTGCTTCTTTAGTATGCATTAGCATGCATTTGTAGTTAGAAAATCCGACGGTCACGATATGTTCCCTACATAGAGTGATCTGATGGTTCATATTCTCCTTGATCTTAACGACCATTGATCCATGGCTTAACACCTGATTGGTCCATAATCTCTATTTAAAGAGAATGGAGGGTCATTTTTTGATGATCAATTATGAGAAACTCTCTTCTAAAATCTCTCTGTAATATTTTTCTTTTGCATTAATAAACTTCTCCAAGTGGCTGCGTTCGTTGGGGTCGTGGATGTTTCCCCGTAGGGGTTTTACCATGTCAAAACATCAATGTGTTGATCTTTGATTTGGTTGTGTGAGTGGTTACTGAAGGTGTTCATCCTCTGTTGGAATACATGTGTTGTTGAACATGGTATCATAGCCTGTTTGAAGACCCACTCATGTTGTAGATCGAGATCGTGAAGCCAAGTTTCTTCATCTTCATTTTTTTTCCATTTCCATACATTTCAGGGATGAGAGGATTGTTCCATTGCATCCATACCACTCATTTCAGTCAAGAACGCTTTTCTTTTCACTCGATAAGGTTTTTGTTTGCCCAAGATATGACCATTTCAGCTAGATCAGGAGGTATAAAGCCTGTATACGCCCTTATTAATTTTTTGTAGAGTATTATTTTGGTTTTATATTGTTTGTTTTTGGTTTCTACTCTTCTATATCTGTGTATGATCCTTGCCCTGTGCCCTGTGTGATCTTGGAAAATCAGAAACAGATAGGAAAAGGTGCATTTTCCGGATAATCTAACCGAGATTTAACCCTTGTTGTCATAGAGAAGCGAAAAAACTTTCTTGTGTGAAAATATTTTTTTTAGCATTCTCTCCAAGGTAGTGTTCAAAATCAACATCATCGTCATCATCAACAACAACAATCCTCTTGCTAAACAATACAATATGTTTTGTTAGCCCATTAGGTTAAAAGTTGCTTTATTAAGTAAGAGGTATTGCGTTCAAGTCTCTCTTTTTGTTACTTTTTTTTGAAAAAGTTCATGCTCCATTGTAAAGTGTATTTCACTTCAAGTATAAAATTGAATCATTATGAGTAGCTTTAATGTTTTATTTTAGAGTTATTTGTTTTTCATGCAACTTTCTTTTATAAAATAACTTCATTGTACAAGTAATCTCGACTTCTTTTTATAAAAGTGGGTCACTTCATAAAGCAACTTACACTAGCACATGGTCCTTTTGTTACTGTTTATGTCTTTTTTTTAAAAGGGCATAAATTTCACATCCGAAGTCCGTTTTCAGTGTCGTTAAAACTGCCTATTTTTTCGAGATCTTTCCATCCAGATCATCAATTTCAATTTTTAAATCAATATTATCTACATATTTAATATGGTTTCTTCCAGTAATCTTTTTCTTACCAACACCAACTACTTCCAATGGAAATCCCATATGGAGGATTTATTAAGAAGTAAAGGCTTGTATGGATTACCTTGGGAAAGGAAAAATAACTCACTAATGCTGATAAGAAATTCAAATGGGCTAATAGGAGCGATGAAGCATGTGCATTGATCGGAATGACCATCTCTCATGATTTAAGGTTCCACCTTAAATAAATTAATGACCCCGATGAAGCTTGGGAAAATCTTGAATCTGTGTTTGGAAAACACAATATTATTTGAGCACATCAGTTAGAAAATCAAATACCGACTGTAAGTCCAAATGATTTTTCTTGCATTGAAGACTATCTATCTAAGTTCAAAACACTCAGAATTTTATGTGAAGAATGTGAGATAAAGCTGGAGGAAAAGTGTTGCATCTATATTATTCTTTCTAATCTAGGTAGTGTATATTATTTGTTTGTATCTACCTTTTATGCCATGAGAGAGGCTCTAGGGAAATCTTATCAAAAACCCACTCTTGAGTCCTTTTGTAATAGTTTTATTAGAGAGAAAGATAAGCTTGCACAACTTTGAGTGATCAACACTGCAGGTACCTCAAACAAAGCCTTAGTCGCCCAATATAAAGATAAACCCAAGAATCCCAAGAAGCAACATGCTCGCCACAACAAAAAGCAACATAAGGGTCTCAAACCCACTCAAAAAGTTTCAACTCCTAATGGTGACAAAAGAGAAAAATCTAGGAAGACTGAAAGACATTGCAACTTTTGTGATAAATATGGTCACGATGAGCCCAAATGTTTCAAGAAGATGGCAGATTTAGAAGCAGTAATGGAGAAGCATAACATCAGTATTGATTCTACTACTTCTTCTTCTTCTCATGCACATGCACTTTCTGCTTCTAGTTTCTCTTTCAATACAACTTCTACTTCTTCTTCGTATGAGTGGCTTATTGATTCTGGAGCATCTTACCGTATGGCTAAGGATAAAGACATATTTTCTTCTCTAAATGAATGTAAAACCACGAAAATATTTATTGGTGATGATAAATCTCTTAATGTTGTAGGATCTGGAACAATTGAAGTAGATAATGATCATTTCAATGATGCATTATGTGTTCCAAGTATTTCTTGTAACCTTCTATCATTATATCAAATCACTCATTCATGTGAAGGTAAAACCGTAGAGTTTTCACCTTATCAAGTTGTAATCAAGTATCTAAAAGATCCTAAGCATGTTCTTGCAACTGGAATTGTTAATGACATTACTAGGTTGTACAAGTTTGACAATTTTGGGCAAACTTGGGCAAACTTGGGCAATTTTGGGCAAACTTTGGCATGAGCGGTTTGGTCATATAAACTATCACTCATTGCATCAACTATGTAATCAACATATGGTGACTGGTCTTCCTCTTGTTTCATGCAAAGATGGTGTTTGCGTCAGTTGTGTTCTCGGAAAACATCATCAGGGCAATTTTGACAAATCTGTGTCTTGGCATGCCTCGGGCCCTTTGCAGCTTGTTCACAATGACTTCTGTGGTCCACTTTCTTCTCCTTCTTTTTCTGGGTGCAATTATTTCTTAACTTTCATTGATAACTTTTCTAGACATACTTGGGTTTACTTCTTAAAACTTAAGAGCGAATTTTTTGACAAGTTTTTGGCCTACAAAGCCCTTGTAGAAAAGAAACTTGGACATCGAATTCAAAGGTTAAGAGCAAATAATGGAGGTGAATATGTGAACAATAATTTTACAAGTTACTGCACTACACAGGGCATCCAAATGCAACACACCATTCCATATACACCACAAGAAAATGGTGTTGCTGAGAGAAAGAACCACACATTAAAAGAAATGGCTAATTGTATGATCCAATATAAGGGATTAACTCTAAAGTATTGGGTGAAAACCATCAACTGTGAAAATTACATATTAAATCACACTCCCACAAAGGATCTTAAAAATATAACACTGGAAGAATATTGAAATAAAATTAAACCAAATGTAAGTCACTTCCATGTATTTGGAAGTATAGAATGGGCTCACATTCTTGATGAGAAAAGAAACGCATTGCAACCTAAAAGTGAGAAGTGTATATTTGTTAGTTATTCTAAAGATGTCAAAGGTTATAGACTTCTTCAACCACATTGTAATGAAAATATTATTAGAAGAGATGTTAAATTTGATGAAAATGTCTTGGTCTGCGAGCCTAATTCGATGATTGTGCCTTCTTCATCCTACGAGCCATCTTCGATGTTTATGCCTTCTTTTATTCATATTATGGTTTCTTCTTTAGATGATGATAGTGAGGGTAAAAATCCACCTCCACCTCCTCACCTTCCTCTAGATGATTCCTTTGAACCTGAACCAACAACAACTCCACCACTTCCTATATGGGTCCATTCAACACGAGAAGCAATTGGTTATCTTGTCGGTGATCCTTCAGATCAATGACGGATACGTTCACAGTTCCAACAAGCCTCTTCTCTTTTGGATCATGTTTCAAAGACTCATGATCTAGAGACATTTTGGAGAAGCTTCAGGTCATCCAGATTGGGATACAATAATGAATGAAGAGTATCATTCTTTAATGGAAAACAATAATTGGGATCTTGTACCTCTTCCAAAAGGAAGAAAACTTGTCATATGTAAATGGGTCTACAGAACTAAGTATACATCATATGGAAGTGTTGAAAGACACAAGGTTTGGTTATTTTCCAAAGTATTTTCCCAAGTTGAAGGAATTGACTATAATGAAACCTTTGTCCCTGTAGCCAAAATAAATTCCATCTACCTTGTTCTTGCCCTTGTTGCCTCACATAAATGGGAGGTCCATCAGATGGATGTTAAATATTCCTTCTTGCATGGAGATTTTCAAGAAGAAATATACATGGAACAACCTCATTGCTATGTCCAGAATGACTCTAGCCTTGTTTGTCGCCTTAAGAAATCTATTTATGGTCTTAAGCAAGCTCCCCGAGATTGGTATGCGAAAATGAACATCTTTCTTCTTGACACCCGATTCTCTAGATTCCATTCTGATCCTAATGTTTACACCAAGAAAGTAGGAAACCATCTCATAATCCTTTTCATTTATGTTGATGACCTTATCCTTACTAGTAGTGACTCAAAAATTTTAAACCATGTGAAAACCATCCTTAAGAATAAATTTTAAATGATAGACTTAGGATTTTTGCATTGTTTCCTTGGCCTCCAAGTTTTGCAAACCAATGAAGGAATTTTTCCTTCCCAATCTAAGTATGTTTGTGACCTTCTTCATCGCTTTCACATGGAAGATTGTAAACCATCCCCTTCTCCCTTCCAGTCTGGAGTCGAGTTTTCTACCACCTGTACTTTTCCCAAAGTTGATGCCACCTTGTAACTTTAGTTATTTGGTAGCCTCTTATACTTGACTCATACCCATCCCAATCTTTCCTTTGTTGTTGGTCTTGTTTCATGGTATAAGAAAACACCCCATGAAAGCCATTGGAAAGCATATAAAAGGATACTTCGTTATGTCTATGGTATAGTTTAGTTCGGGATACATTACAGTTCAAGGGGAACTCCTTTATTGGTTGGTTTCACTGATTCAGATTGGGTCGCTGACCCCGATGATTGGAAGTCTATTGCAAGTTTTGTTTTCAACCTTGGTTCAGGATTCATCACTTGGGCCTATAAGAAACAATAGGATATTTCACTTTCTTCAGCAGAAGAAGAGTACCGAGTAGCGATAAATGCAAGTCAGGAATCCTTGTGGCTTTGATAGATCCTTTCTGAGTTTGGATTCTAGAGGCAGCATCCGACCAGCCTTTGGTGCGAAAATCAGAGTGCCATCAAGCTCAAAAAATACCCACTTCAACATCAACACAACAAACACATCCAGATACACATGCAGTTCATCAAAAAGATCATTCATGATAAAAATATTGAAGTGCTCTTTTTCCCTACAGAAGATTAAGTTGCAAAAATTTTCACAAAGTCTATTACATAAGAGAAGTTATCCAAACTTTTATTTATGTTAGGATTTCAGGAAGTTGTCATCAAGGGGGGATAGGCTCTAATGCCTCCTTCCTTCTCCTATTATGTCACTATTGTAAATCCTTCAATCCTATCCCAAGTTGTTCTTAGGGGGGGGGGTGTTGGGATATTTAGACACTTAGGAGTTAGTTAAGATCTACTTGTTCTAATGTGTCATTAGGTAAAAGTGTGTTTCTATAATATGCATTAGTATGCATTTGTATTTAGGAAACAAGATGGTCACGATATGTTCCCAACATAGAGTGATCTGATGGTTCATATTCTCCTCGATATTAACAGCCATTGATTTGTGGCTTAACAACCAATTGGTCCATGATCTCTAATTAAAGAGCATGGAGGATCATTTTTTTATGATCGATTGTGAGAGAATCTCTTGTAAAGTCTCTATGTAATATTTTTCTTTTGCATTAATAAACAAATCCAAGTGGTCGTGTTGGCCAGGATCGTGTATGTTTCCCCATATGGGTTTTTCCATGTCAAAACATTGGTGTGTTGATATTTGATCTAGTTTTGTGAGTGGTTACTGAAGGTTTTCATCCTTTGTTGGAATACATGTGTTGTCAAACAGTTCTAGATAGGTCACAAGTGATAGCTATGAAGGAGCTACTATGACGATTTTTATTGCTATTGTTTTTATTATTATTATAAATATTATTATCCTTGTCTATTGTTTCTCCCTTGTTGTTCTTGTTTCGGGTAGGTCGCATGTGATAACCCTGCGGGAGCTATAGTGACAGTTGTAGGAGGCAACATATTAGACGAGACATGGAGAAAACTATCTAAGTTGTATATAGGACCGTATACATCCATGTACTGAAGAAGAAGAAGAAGAAGAAGCTACTTTTGATAGATATAGAACATCTCATACGGAGACATATCATGAGGACTAGAAGGCTCCAAATATGACCAAACAAATCCCTTTGGTGCAAATAATCACTCTTTAGAACATCAAGAAGAGTTAGTAGAGATAGAAGGGCCTACTCGGAATCAATGCAGTAACCAGAAAGAGACCAGCATGGGCCTGTCACACTTTGCAAGATGCAAAGACATATAACACTGATGAGACATATCAGAGGGAGAAGATGTCTCCAAAGATTATATAGAATCAGAGGGAGTCAAGATTCAAAGGGGGCATGGAGACTTAGAGTAAGCTTGATCTCAGAAAGGATCAGATGAGAAAAAGAAACATCTTCCAGGACTGATAGACAGATTCCATGAGTTGAGAAGACTAGATCGTAGCTTCAGAGACCTCTAGGAGACATGAAATCTCCTGAGAAGATTCCCTTGTTTCAATGACATAGGAGGAAGCTAGTCAGAAGGACTGGGATATGGATTTTTCCTTAAGACCTCAAGCGAAGTCAGTGGTGACTTCTAATATTGATATAACATATCAAGCATGTTGTAAATAAAAGTATAGAGATGTAAAAATCTTGATTTGTGTCCATAGGATTCTACCAGCAAGAGGGAGAAGACTATGATGATACACTTGCTCCAGTAATCAAAGAAATAGTTCTAGTGTTTTCTTAGACAACCGAAACAAACATGATTTTGATATAGTATGAGATTTAGAGGGAGCACTCCATGTATTTGAGATTGAGTTACCTCCATGAAAGAACAAAATCTACCTTCAATATCTGCCACTCTCGGTTTTTGATGAAGTTGTTGCCATGTTGGAATAGAGGAGCTACTCTTAGAGTTAAACAACTACAGTGAGAATAGAGCAGTCATTCACAACTTCAGAAATAACAGTTGTAGGTGCAAAGTCTCAGTTCCAGAAGGAACACTTGTAGAAAAAGTAGAGGACATACTCTCAGGCAGTGAGACAAATAGTGCTTTGTAGAAAGCACATAGAACCAACACATGATTATGCAGTTTGAGTTGCAACTGAGAAAGTGTACCATATTAGTACAATGTGATGTGAAAATTTGGTTTCGAAGTACAAGATAGAAAAAATCATGTTTGCAGGTTGAATAAATCTATGTATGGGTTGAAGCAAGATTCGAGAGCTTGGTATGGCATAATTGACAGTTTCCCGACGAGCTTAGGATTTACCAAGAGTAAAGTTGATTCTAATGTTTACTTCAAGGTTATGGATGAAGAGCCAGTTGTATTTCTACTATATTTGGATGACTTATTCTTGAAAAGAGAATAAAATCTCATCATATATTGCAAAAGGAACTTCGCTGCATAATTTGAGATGAAAGACCTAGGCCTGTAACATACCAGTTTTAGCCCTTATGAATTATAATGTACTATGTAATTGTGACTTAGGCTAGTGAGCTAGTAAAGTAAAAAAGGGGCCATAGTACCTAGGAAATGTAATACTCCATATACATTAATAAAAATACATTGTTGGTTGCAAGACAGACAAGGACTAAAGAGATAGGGGGCTATGATTCCACGAGAGAGGGGGCTTGAGGGGACAAGTCTTTTTATTATTATTTTATTTAACCATAATTTATTTTATGGAGAAAAGGGGTTACATGAGATTCTTGGGGGATTCCATGTGGTTATTGATTTCCATGTAATTATATAAACCCATATTTGGCTTGTTTGGGGGTTCATTTGTTCTTATTCATTCATTGTACACCCTTCTCACTCTTTCGTCTTTAGGAGCCTCATTCTTGCCGAATTTGTGTGCTCTTGGTCTGAGCATGGATATGAATGGATGCATGAGGGTTGATTTGGGTGAAGTTGGGGGTCGCTCTTCCCCTGGTTGGGTGTTCTTCCCCTGGTTGGGCGCTCTTCCCCTTGCTCCCTTGTTCTTCTTCCTCTTCACTCACTATTACTAGTTCATGTGATTTTGGGATGAGGATGGAAACAAATGGTAGGAAGATGAGAACCATTGTTGAATGGTTGTAATATTTTATTGATCATTCCAGGAGGGAATGGATGCTTGTGTTCATGATCTTGATGGAAGTTTGGATAGAACTATCCACAACTGAGAATCCTTGGAGTTTCCAGTAGGGATATTTCCTGACTAGTAGCACTAGAACCCTGAGAGAAATGGAACAAACTCAGTGACTACATGGCAGAGAAAGGTGTTCATTTCTTTTGGTTGTGCAGGATGAGGGGGAAAGAGAGCTAGAAATTAGGATTTTTTGTTTGGTTGGGAAACCTGAGAAATAGTTAGTCAACTGTTGTGTGTTTTTAGATTTGGCCTAGGACCTATCCTTGTGGATATATATCCCTGGCTCGAGGGTGACCTATTGTTCAGAGTAAAAGAACAACAATATATATGGTTGGGAGGAACATCCTTGGTCTGCATCTAGTTGATGAAAATTTACTTGCAAAGATAACTGCTCTATGTGTTTTCTATGTAATGTTTATTTCCGCTACGTATTTAATTATCTCTTAGATGTCTATTTATAATGTGCATGTCTGTTGGTTATTTGTTGTGCATGGCATGTTGTTTATCTCTTTTATGTTGTAGCATGGATCTTGTTTAATGCATGTGGTTCTTTCATGCTTGATTTTGGATTAAATGTTGCTAGAATTTGAGATCTGTCCAGAAGCGATTTTTTGGAGTAGTGTGGCCAGCCTGTGGGTGGTTGGGTATGTTACAAATTGGTATCAGAGATTTTGGTTGAAACACCGGTCCGATATGGGACAAGTCTTTTGGTGAGAGTCTCGTGGTTGAGATCAATCTATGACCTTGAAGTCAAAAATCTCAGGAGGAATGGCATTGAAAAGTTCATGCAGAAGCCAGAGTGTCAGAGATCCTTAGTAAGGGATTGAAGGATCATGATCATCCCTTTCGAATTCAGGAATGATATCCACCATCGGATCAAGTTCATTTTTGGACCATTGGATTTGTTCAAGAGAAGAAATCTCCTTCATAGTCATCGGATCTGGAGAAGGTACGAGGTCGTTAAGCATCAGACTCCTTCAAACTTCATTGCTTCAAAAAATGTTAAGTCTTTGATGAAAAGGAGGTAAAATCCCCAAATCTCTAAAGTCCCATAGTGAATCTACATTATAGATCACAGGGAGGAGTACTTGACCCTTGGATTTTTCCAAGGAGAGATCTTAACCGTTGGATCAAGCACAGATCAAGAGGTGAGGCACAGGGGAGAAGATCAGTTCCTAGCCATTAGATATGTGAACGAGCAAGCATGAGCCATAGATATCACGATAGTTTGGAGGTTCAACACTCTGGGAGAAGTGAGTCCTTAAGCTACCAGGAAGAAAATATCCCCAAATCCTAAACTTCGGATCAAACAATGACCGTTCGTGTTTTTGGACATGTGTCCGTAGATTAGCAAGTATTCGAGAATTCGATGTTCGGGAGATTTTTGGTGTAGAGTGGAGAAGTCTCCTGAAGCCCAAAGCATTAAAGCTCCAGAGAATGCTTGTTCGAAAGTTTTGATAAAAGTTGTATAAGAAACCTCTAAATCCTGGAGTACCGAAGTCCTAGAACATCAGAGTGACGTGGCATGATGAGGTCACCTAGGGTGACATGCACCCACTTATGTGTGCCACGTGTCAACTTGATTCATGCATTTTACATAACTTATGTTCCAATTGGAACTCGACATGTGTCTCTTGTCGATTGGGCCACATTTCATCTCCATACTTTGACACGTAACACCCCTGGCGCGTAGTGCTAAGAAGACCCGACCAATTTAGAAATTCAACATTAGGGATTTTTCAGGTGCAAAGTTGTAAATACCTTCGAAGTGTGAAGCTCTAGAGAGCCTCTCTGGGAGTTCGACATTCGGGAGAAATAAGGTGTTAAGTTAGTGGATCTCTTCAAGCCCAAAGTTTCGAAGTAACGAAGTTCCAAAGCTCTGGGGAAAACTTGTTCGGAAGTTTGGCGTTCAGAAGATTTGTAATGTGTTGATGTGAAATCCTCCAAAGTCTGGAGTTCCGAAATCACGAAGCGTTGGAGTGACATAGCCTACTTACATCACCTAGGGTGACATGGACACACTTAATGCTTTCCACATGTCATCGTATTCCATGTTTTTTGAAGACCATTCATGCTAGTTATAACTTGACATGTGTCACTCATAGAATGGGCCACATGTCATCTTCGTATTTTTTTTTCCATGTAGCACACCCCCTCGATGAGTGGTTGTTGACGAGAGTCTGGGAGTTCACTAGTTCGACATTCAGAGGAAACATGGTATGATAAAGGTAGAACCTCTAAGCCTAAAGTTCTGAAATTTCGAAGTGTGTAAGGATCATCCATCTCAACGTTGGATTAAGTCGTGATCGTTGATCTCGTTGAAGCCTCCATATGGGACGAGACTGTCCAATTGACAAGAGATCAAATCTTGATCCTCTAATCTACTAGTAGATTCGTTGGAAGGGCTTCAACGAAGCTTAACTCTAGGATAAATCAGAGATTTGAAGAGGGAGAATAGATGAAGGCCACAGTCTGGCGGGACTTGGTCCATGCGTCAGTCTCATGATAAGGTAAAGGGGTTGTTTAGAGGCGTGAAGGGCCTATAAGTGAATAATCCCTCATACATTATGTTCGAACGAGGTCTTGTGTAGAGAATAAGGAGAAAAGTGGTAGAGGAAGGCACTAAAGAATTGATAAGTCCATGGTTTCGAGGAGCCATGGTCACATGGAAATTGGATTGAAGGAAGTGCATGTGAAAAATTTGGATTATGTAATAGTTTAAAGGGGGATGTGGAATTTTTCAACAAAATCCTGTTACAAAACAAGAGAAAAAGGGTCGAAAGTGTTTTTTTTTAGGGATCCCTAACTTTCATCCACGTAGCAATTGGAAATATTTACTCATGCCAAGTAACCATGTTCCAACATCTTCCTCCTTCTTATGTTATCCATCAAACATAGGAGGCTTAATGTTGTTCATTTCTCCCTTTAGTTCATCCACTCCAGATATCCTGTGCTTTCTAGTAGGATATGGGCTTTAACTACTGTGTGTCCTCCTCTTGGAGTGACCTTGGAAGTGATGATGGTGTCTACCAACACTCCTTGATCTTCTTCCCTCAGAAGTCTGGTGACTCCCTATTTTTCTCGAGTCTCTCTCCTTGTCCAACTTCTTTTCTATTCTCTCCAAACTCTTCATCAACTTTAAGTTGAATTCCCCATGTTGTTCCTTAGATTTCATGAGCTTTCTTCTATCTTCTTGGTGAGTTTGGGCATCTTTCTACAATATTTCAATGATTTTCATCATATGTCCTTCCTTATCTATCTCTTCTCCATGCCGATTGGAGTTCGACCCTTCAACTCCCAAATGAACATCCATCCCTTTAGCTTCATTCTCTTAACTAGAAGCATTATGTGCCTCCTCCATTTCTTTTCACTTAGTGTCAACTCTATTCGGTTTTGGCACTCGTTAAACTTCTACAAACACAATATATAGACAACCAGAATTTGTCAGGCCATCATTCCTTAACAAATCCCACAACATTCATAAGAAAATATGATTCAAGAAAATGTTCAGATTTCATGAATTTTTCGAGCTCTGCTCGGCTCTGTAACAATTTTAGGCCTCAACCCTTTTCTATTAGCCCCAACCCCTACGACCATGGGTTGTGACCAAGCACTAGATCGATAGGCATTTAATCAGGACTTCGAGTTCTGAAATCTTCATAATAAATCACAACAGACTCTCACAGTTATGAATTAACGAACTCGCGAAGTAGGGTGGATCAACAGTCCACGTCTACCCAACATCTAATGTCTAACACTCACTGTGGAACCTCAACCGTATGAGTTTCAGGACTTCGGGACTCTGGAGGATCTTGCATCCGCACATCCGAATTGTTAATCTCTGAACACTCCCACGTCACCTTAGGTGACGTTATTATGTTACATCACTTAATGTTTTCCCAATTGTGAGGGCATGCAACGGTGGTTTGGAGTAACCCACCTTTCATCCTACAATTCTTCTGATGCTGACACATAATCCCTCGATGAAACTGTGATTTGGATTGTGGGTCACCTTGGAGAATTAGATTCTGTGTGACTTGGGTCCCCCCAATGCCTTCTGGCCATTGATCTTGATGTATCGTGATCAACACCATTGTGGGTCCTCCAACCTTTAACTACATTACGTAACCTTGGGCCCCACTAACCCTTCTCACACAGGATGCCACATGGCGGAATATTAGTGACTGATACGTGGCCCATTCAGATGGGTGACACTCGTCACGTTCGAAATGCCATTTCAATCTTCCATGGGTTCCAAACCCACTGACACATGGCACACATATCATGTGTCCATGTCACCTCCTGGTGACATCATCATGACTGACCATTTCGGCTCTTCGGGCTTCAAGAGTTTCAACTCCTCTACGCTCATTTTTTCCTGGAGCACTTTCTCCCAGAGTTCACGATCTACCAACACGTGTCCTCCTTCACGATCAATAGTTATGAGCAACTTCAGCACTTCGACACTTCAATCTTCAAGAGTTTCAAACTCACAACACTTGCCTCCTCTCGAAGTACTTCCACCCAAATTACACGATCTCTTGACACGTGTCCTTCGCAACAGATGATTGCGATCTACTTCGGCCTTTGGGACTTCGGGAGTTTGTCACACTCCACACTTGAAATCCTCTAAAGTGAATTTCCTTTGCCTTCCTGGACACAGATATAATAGTCAGGCTCTTTTCCTATGATCTATGGTGTAGATCTTCTTTAGAAGTTTGTGCCTCAGCACATTCCACTTCTCCCGATTGCCGAACTCCAAAAGGCTTCCAGGATAACCTTCCTGCACCTTCTCTGGATCTAACGGTCATAAAGGTTTTTCCTCTTCTTCCGAACAGATCCTATAGCTTCAACACCCTAAGTGTTGAGCGCTCTCTCTCTGTCGTCAAATGCCATGCCGACTATGGTTTTATTCTACCGCTACTCCTCCTGATCTTCATAAGATGACCAAGTAACCCCTTGACACTCAGAAACATTATAAGGTTTTAAAATGGTTCCATTCGAACACCATTTCCCCTTGAAACGTTGGGTCCAAAGACCACTTATCCGACCCATCCAGGCCTAGCATTGAAACCATGGCTCTGATACCATATTGTAATGTCCCCGGCCATCAACCCCCACTGTCGAGAAACGCTACTATGTGGAACATTCCCATACATACATACATACATANATACATGATAATATTACAAGCATCACAGATATGCATTTTATTTGAAATTAAACACATAATGATACTTATCTTTGAAACTGTAGTAACTCCACCAACTACGTGCAGACCTTCCACGAACCTCCTAGCCTTAGACCACACTGCTCATCATGCTCAACAATGGGTCACCCCCAAGCTGGGACTAAGCTCCACCCAAGGCAAGGGAATCCTAGATTAGGCTAAGGCTACATGAAAACTGCACGGTGCAACCAGAAGGATTCTCTCTAGGAGCCTTCTTATTCCCACTACTCACGGACTCTCATTCCCCACATTCCTATTCCACCCGAGAGTATACACCTTCACAAGCATAGTCCATCGATGCTTCACCTCCCTCTATGGGTCTCGACAACAGGTCGGATAAGGAATTCTTAGACCTCCGTAGCTAGTGTTGGACTCTCTCTATGGGAAAACCACTTCCCAACAGACTCTCTCACCTGGAGAGAGATTCTCATAGGCCTGACAACCTAACTCTTCAACCATGGGTCTGACAACCCGGTTCTTCAGCCAATTTGACTCAGTTTCCACAAGGTACGGGTGACAGCAACGGTAACTAGTCAACACCACTCAAGAAAAACAGAAGGTTGCAACCCAAGAACGGTTCAGGTACAGACTCGACTCTACAAGGGCGGATAAGCTGCGTTCACAGGACACACAGGAGACATGGCTCAGTCCATGGGTTTGCCACTGGTTTTCAGATCTGCGTGACAAGGAATCAACGTAGAGGTCGAACACGGATTCTAATGGTTCAGACGAAGGATGCGTCGGCTTCTCAGGAAAACATCACAGGTTGGCCTCACAGTTTCGAGTTTCAGAGCTGTGTGAGGTATATAGAGATCAGACGCAGAGACCATACAGTTCAGACATAATATGCAAGAATGGAGGATGGACCCCCATCACGGTTCAATTTTTGGATTAAATTGCATGTGCCTGGGCCGACACATGTCACCCATGAAGTTGCATGCACTCCATCAAGTATGCGCTCCCTTTTCCAAAAACTTAGGATAAAATTATACCTTTTACATAGCTATGGAATAATAATAAATTATTATTCTCAAGGACTTAAGCCCCTAAGATTAGCCCCTCTTTCCAACCTTTCAACCCCTTTTTCCTTACCCACCATGTGGAAGCTTAGTCCCCCATCACTCTTTCTTCATGGTCGGTCTGCATGCAGCGATGTTTAATATTTATTAATGTTCTACATAACTACATATACAAAAACAGGCTCCTTTAACACTTAGGCTCTCCGACCTAATAAGCACATAAGCCCATCAACTTATCAACACTCGGCTCACCAGCCTACAAAACATGATTACAATTCATAAACATGATTACAATTCATAATATAACTGGGGCACGTCCTTTGGGTATTACACATTCCCTTGGATGTTTTGGCATCATCGATTCCTCTCGTCAATATGTGCTCATTTTCCTTTGGTCCTCCCACTTATGTTGGAGACTCCCTCTTTCTATGTTTGGGGCCTCCTAGACTTTCAACATTGATGCGGCATGATTACTCTTGAATGGTGGAACCATCTGCATATCGGTGCAGTATTGTGACCTCTGAGTCAACCACCTGAATCCTTCCCAAGTTTGCCCCATAGTGGCATGGTCTAAACATTCTACATTTAATTGGCATTTTTAACGGAAATTTGGTCATCTAAATATGGGTGAAATCACAATTTTATGTTGTTTAACTTGCATTTATGAATGCATAAATGGATTCAGTGTCCTAAAAGACTCGTGGGGCACTCATATTATATTGACTTAACCACTCAACAGACTACTTATAATTTCATGGACTAGTGTCCCTTCATTATACAAAGGGGTAACTTTGGGACATGGAAGTATCGTTCAGGAGTGGCCATCAATATAGGAATTCACTAGTCACATTAACTAACATCTGAATTCAAATTCTCTCATAGTCTATATGGTGGCACAATTGATTTGATTAAGGTACTGTCCAACCTGCCCACACCATGAAAACTTTTAATATTCATTATGTTCAACCAATATTAATCCTTGTACTTTCCAATATTTCTTGTCCACTCATGTTTAATTGACATCTTGAGACAGCATGGGCATAACAAGTTGGACATTCTTAGCCCCCACTAGCTGGCATAATTGACATATTGAGACAACACAGGCATAATAATCCCGCGATGGATATTTGCAACCCCCCTAGCTGGCATAATCAAGGCCCAAGGTGTTAAACGCCCCCATGAGAAGAATTCTTTGCTAACGTGGATTTTCCACGTAGGTGCCAAGGTTCTAGTCCATGGGGAAATGGTGTATCATGATGGTGATGTAAGCATGGAAGCATCAATGATCTTTTCCGAATATAGGCGGTTTATCCAATACAGTGGGTTGCAGAAAAGGTTGTTTTATTGCAAACCATCGAATATGAGTCGGAACTCCGACAAATAATGGACCGCATCATAAGTTCGATAAGCATATGAGAACAAAGAAAAAAATATAACAAAATTTTGAGAATTAGTGAGTAATATCTGATGGTAAGGTTGATTTTCTCTATAGCATTTGAACTCCCCGTTGGACTTCAACACCATATGTAGTAGTGTTTTATTTTCGAATATTATTTGCAAGGGGAGAAAATTGTACATGTATGGTTATTTTTGGACCATTGTGTCTTTTGTAGGTTATTATGTTCCAATATTGATCCCAATGTTGTTAAGTAGGTCGGTTAAAACAAAGTAAGTTGATACTTGCACCAAAATACTATCTTGAGAGTCCGCTAATTTGTTGTGGAAAATCAATTAGTTTTTTAGGTAGATTTTATACGTCAAACGATGAAACACTTTGAATATAAGTATAAAGGAAGCCTATAAGCTTGAAACTATTAATCTCTTTGGAAAAGTGCATTCTATATGTGCTTATTAGTCTTCTTGTTTCCTTGTAAGTTGTGGGCCTTTCTTGCACTATTCACAACATTTGAAAGTAGGAATAAGGGAGGTTGCTCCATTTGTGATTCAACAACTGTTTTATTCATATGTAGTGTAGTGTATATGAGACAGAACAAAGAATGTTCTCATGCAATGATTCAAGTAGTATTAGAATGGCACTAATTAATGTGGTTACTAGGATCAAAAGTGCCTATGACTACATTTTATTGTGTTGAATCCCTACGGTTGTGATAGAAAAAAGGACCACTCTTAACAAAAGTAGTCAAAGAATAAGTAAAAAATGTGTAAGTACTAAGAAATAATCACATGAGGGACAAGAAGCCTATAGTCTTGCAGACCAATGCTACTAAAATGACAAACACATATGTATTTTAGGGTTTATAAGGGTTATATGTTGTATTGTTGTATAGGGGTTGTAAATTATAATTTATTAGGGCTAGTTCATATAGGGGTTAAATAGGCTACATGTTATATGGTTTATAAATATTAATGGTTATTAGGAGAGTTATATTGGTTTTATAGTTGTAATTAAGGTTATAATGGTTATTACAATTGGTGGCTAAACATTTACAAGTAAGAGAGTATGGAGGTTAAGGATTAGGGGTCATATATATTATAAGGGTTACTTGTTATAAGGGTTATGAGGGTTATGAGGGTTTAGGGTAATAAGGGTTATATGTGTCACATGAGTTAGAGAATATCAAGTTTATAGTGGTTATGGTTTAGGGGTTATCGATTATAAGGGTTAGAAAATCTAGAGGTTAAAATTAATTGAGGTTTCAAGGTTTAGGGTTATAAATGTTTAGATTTAATGGCATTGTGGTTTATAGGAGATACACTAGTTCAATGTTGGGGGTTGGGGTTAGCAGTTGTGTTAGGGGTTGTCTGTTATCACATGCTAATTTGTATTAATTTTTCCAAAGCATCTTGTCCTTGTGATATCTTTCCACACAAATTTTAAAATGTTTTCACCAGCTCCGTCAAGTTCCCATCACCTATATCCTCCACTCGACTAATCATCCAAAATAATCTTGTCCTCCATGAGTCAAAATTGGCAAATATCCCAAACCCATATCTAGACTTAATGCTTATCTAAATTCCTTGGTCCTACCACTTCATTCATTTTTACCCTCATTATCGTATTCCCGTTGAAAATTAAAAATATTCCTTTTATTAAGCTTAAGCTCCCTTATCCTATCCACAAATTCATGTGGTGAGCCTCATGTGCCCAAAGTCTTTAGAAAAATGGAAAAAGGTTTATAATTATTAATATAAATATTTTTATATTAAAATATTTATATTAATATTTAATCCAAAATAATTCACGTCAAACCATGGGCACAAATCTCAATTAATATTTTAATGTGGAAAAGTCAAAGGGTGGATGGAGGGCGCATATCCATTGCGGGGGTTGAAAGTGATCGGGGATTCATTTTTTAAAGTGGTTCTGCAATCCAAACCATTGTTTTGCTGTTGGGGTGCGTGTAATCTTCTGATGGATTGCGGAAGATGAGTGGTGTGGATTAAACCCACTCTTCCCAAGTCCCGCAATACTATTGCAACCATTTACTATATGGTTTTGGTTTCATAAATGTGAGACATATGAGGATAGATTTTCAAGGAGTGCATTTCAATACAAATCATGGAGTTTCCAATGCTATAAATAAATTTGTTCTCATTGTAGAAAATTTTCACAAAGGTAAAAATTAAATTTTACAGAGCAAAGAAATTTCAAATGCATGTGAACAAAAGATTTGGATAATTGTTTATCCAAAGTTTTTACAGAAGTAAAATAAAAAGATTAAAAATATTTTGCCAAACATGGTTGAAGACATGGTTTTCAAAACCATGGGAGGCAAAGCAATAAATGGTTTTTCAAAACCACAGGAAGAAAAGCAATAAATGGTTTTTCAAAACCATGGCATGAATTAAATTATGGAAATGTAATTGTACAGGGTAAAAAATAATTGGGAATTATTTTTATTTAAATATATTATTCTCAAATATTTAAGGAGAATATAGATAAATAAAATTAGACTTGAAAAAGTACAAGTGGCATTTCAAAGAGAATGTGGCAGTCAGTTTCTGCAACAGTTGAGGAGCAAAGAAAATTTACAAGACGATT
>JZKD02S1754858.1:23946-57622 GCA_000966675.3 Picea glauca
TTCATCTTCCTCTTCTTCTTCTTTTTCATCATCTTCTTCAAAAAGTTGTTCCATTGATTTGTTTTCTTCTTTATTTTATTTTGGTTTTCCTGTTTCATCAATTGTTACGTTGATGCTTTCCACAACTTTGTTTAATCTTATATTTTAACACTTGTATGCTTTCCTTGTACTTGAGTAACCAAAAAGTATTCCTTTGTCCACACGAGAGTCAAACTTTCCCATTCTTCCATTTTCTCTTTTGATGTAGCATTTACTTCCAAAAACTCTAAAGTGCTTCACATTTGCTAGTCTTCCTTTCCATAGCTCGTAGGGAGTTTTATCAGTGTTGTTTCTGAGCATTAATCTGTTTTGAATGTGAACTACTGTATGCACTGCCTGTGTCCAAAAAATATCTATCAACTTTGAATCCATTATCATTGTTTGAGCCATTTCTTGTACTGTCCTGTTCTTTCTTTCAACAACTCCATTCTATTGAGGTGTCCTAGCTACGGAGAATTGCCTTTTTATTCCATGATTGCTGCAGTATTCCATAAATTTCTTTGAGGTGAATTCTCCTCCATTATCCAATCTTAAGCATTTGATTCTTGAATCCATCTCATTGTCAACCATTTCCTTGTAGATCTTGAAATTTTCAAAAGCTTCTGATTTGTTCTTAAGAAAGAAAACTGCAATCATTCTTATATAATCATCAAATAATAACATAAAGTATCTCTCACCTTTTAAGCCTTTTGTTGTAGTTGGTCCAACTAGATCAGTATGCACAATTTCCAGTGGTTTTGTTGTTGAATATTCCTTTGATTTGAACCTGGTCTTTGTTTGCTTTCCTTGTTGGCAATGCTTGCACAAAGTGTTGGTTGGTTTCATGATCTGGGGAATTTCTCCGACTGCTTCTCTTTTGATGACTTTGAAAAGGTTATCAAAATTCATGTGACCCATTCTTCTGTGCCATAACCAACTTTCATCTTCCTTTCCTAGACAACACTTTTCATTTCCAATTTCACTTAACACATATATGTTACTTGAAGTTCTTACAGTTGTAATGACCAATTACCCTGAACCTTGTTTTCTTATCTCATATTTTTATGAATCGAAAGTAACTTTATGAACTTGGTCACACATTTGACTCACACTTAAAATAATTTTGTTTCATATCTTCTGCTAGTAGAACATTTTCTTCCTTTTCATTCTTATTCCCAATTCGGACTGTGCCTTTTCCAATGATTTTGGATGAATCATCATTTCCAAAGGAGACTGATCCATCTCTTTCCTTTCGTAATGTAAGAAAATTGTCTCTATCACCTGTCATGTGTTTTGAACATCCAATGTCAACATGCCAACCACCTTTCTTCTATTTAGCTTGTAGAGCGACTGTGCATTCTTCATTGCTATACTGATATTGATTTCTTATCCATGTCATTTTTCGAGGTTCTTTAGGAGGGACTGCCATTCTGCAATTTTTGGCTATGTGTCCAAAATTGTTACATTTGTAAAATTTCACTTCAGTGCTCAAAGATTCAAAACTGTTGTAACTTCTTCTTTGTGTTTCACTAGGTCTTCTTGAATAACCCCTTTGTGTATGGCTCTCAAAGTAGTTATTGTTCCTGTTGTTANGTTTTTTTATTTGTGTAGGGATTTGTTGTCAAGGCCACAATTTGAATTAGGTCGTAATTAGTTGTAATTTTAGCATTTAGAAAAAAACATTTTTCTTTAGGTAGCGTCATTTGTTTATTTAGGTGTTGATTTTAAGGTTTTTCTAAGCAACTGTTTTATGTTTTAAGGCCATGCTTGCAAAAAGTTGTAATTTTGACCCGGTCATAAAAAATGGTGCTATCAATAGCACCACGTTTTGATTTGGGGGTTGATTTTAGAGTTTTTTTAGCAACTATTTTATCCTTTAATCTCGTGCTTGAAAAAAGTTGTAATTTTAACCCAGTTACAAAAAATGGTATTATCGATAGCACCACTTTTTGATTTGGGGGTTGAATTTAAAGTTTGTTTGAGAAGCCATTTGATCCTTAATCCCATGCTTGAAAAAAGTTGTAATTTTGACCCGGTTACAAAAAATGGTGCTACTGGTAGCACCACTTTTTGATTTGGGGATTGATTTTCATGCTTTTTATGCAAAAATATGGGTTTTAAGGGCTAGAGTTCTCGTTTTGAGGTCACAGTTTTCATTAAGTTGGTAACAATGTTGATTATGGATAAAATCCCAAGCAATTTACTTATTGCAAAAATCTAGATGACAAGAATAACATAATGCAAACTATTGACAAAAGAAAAAGTGCACAGTTAGACACTGCATTTACAACAAAAAGCACGCGCATTACTAATGAAGAAAATAGTGTGCGCAATATCAAGAAAGGAGAAAATGGCGCAGAAATGAAGGCAACATTCCAATCTAAAACATGGGATAACTCTTGGCTATGGAATTTAAGATTTTGACATTTGAACTTTGGAGGTCTGAAACTATTGCAGGCAAAGGATATGGTAAAAGGCTTACCATTGATTGAAAACCAGTAATGATATGTGAAGGTTGCATATTTGGCAAGCAACACAGAGAATCATTTCCATTTGGCAAGTCTTACAGAGAAAAATCTCCACTGGAAATAATACATTATGATATTTGTGGACCAATGCAAACTCTGTCTATAGGAGGTAGTATTTATTTTCTAACATTCATTGATGATTTCTCAAGAAAGACATGGATTTATTTTCTAAAGCATAAATCTAACGCATTGGGTTGTTTTTAACAGTTTAAATCGCTTGTGGAGAAACGAAGTGGTTATTACATCAAGTGTCTAAGAACAGACAAAGGAGGAGAATACATGTCAAGAGAATTTCAGAATTTTTGTAAAGATCATGGCATCTACAAGCAATTTACCGCCCGATACATACCACAACAGAATGGTGTCATAGAAAGAAAGAATAGAACCATCATGGAAATGACATGCAGTATGTTAACAACCAAACATTTGTCAAATGAGTATTGGGCTGAGGAAGTAGCAACTGCAGTATACATCTTGAATAGATGTCCGACAAAGAGTGTGAAGAATAGAATTCCTCAAGGAGCATGGACAGAATAAAAGCATAATGTGGCACATTTAGGAGTTTTTGGTTGCGTCACATACGCACATGTTCGAGATGAATTGAGAAAGAAGTTGGACAACAAAGGAAATAAATGTATATTTGTTGGGTATTCTGAAGAAACAAAAGGATACAAGCTATATGACCTAGTCGCAAGAAAAGTCATAATCAGTCGCGATGTTCAATTCGTAGAGAATGAAGCATGGGATGGAACCATAGAAAAGACAGTAAAGATAATTGACACAATGGAGCATAATGACATGGAGGATGAAGTGTTTCAAACACCATACACATGATAGTGTGTAGCTCCATCTACACCTNACAATTAAGGTTTATTAGAGTTAAATGTGCGTGGTCATAAAATTTGAGGTTTATAATAGTTACAAAGTTTAGAGTTTCATGTGTTAGGAGTTATAGGTGATAACTTAAAGGATCAAGAAAAATGTGTTATAAGAGTAAAGAGGCTATGTGTGTTATATAATTTAATACTTGGGGATTATAAGAAGTATGGGTATGGGGTTATAGGAGAGATGTGTTATGAATTATAATGGATAAAGGTTATAAAAGTTAAGGTTTATATTAGGGGTTATAGAGGTTAGGTGTGATATGGGTTAAAGAGGTTAGGTGTTAATAATTATAGGTGTTATGAATTAGAGGGCATAAAGACTCATGCATTATAGGAGTTCTATCAAAGTTTATGAATGATAATGATTATAAGAATTAGTGATTATAATGATTAGGGCTTATATAATTTAGAGATTAAGTATTATGTGTTATGGGGGTTAAATGGCTTATGTGATAATATAGGATTAACAGATATGGGGATTTATAGTTATAAGTGTTATGACATATATAGGTTGGGGTTTATCAATATTAAAGCTTACAAGCCTTAATGGTTATAGGGACCAAGTTTTATATGGGTCATATATTTAAAGGGCGACAAGGTTAACATTTATAGGCATTCAGGGTTAAAATGATTATTACTTATCTTAAGGGTCATAGTGGTAGAGAGTGATAAAAGTTAAATGGTTTAGAGATTAGTGATTATAGAGGTTAGGTGCATGGGATTATAGTGGTTAATAGTTATAGTGTTATGGATTGAGGGATTAAACATGCTAAGAATAATATGTTATATGGGTGAAGGTTATATGTGTATTAGGGGTTGGGGTTATAAGTGTTAGTTGTTAGGGATTAGAGTCAAACATTATAAGTATTGGGGGTTATGGCTTCATGATCATAAGGGTTATGTTTTATAACGATTTAGGGTTATACTAAGGGTTAATATGGGTTACTGGTAAGGGGATATAATGGATATGGGTAATAGGGATTAAGTGTTAGGGGTTATAATGCTTATGGGTTATAAATAATAGTGGATTTGGTTATAAGGGTTATGTGTTTGGAGTGTTAAGGTTTGAGGCCTAAAGTTTATAGGTTTATATGTGTCATGGTTAATATCTTATAGGGATTGAGTATATTGTGTTATAAGAGTAAAATAGTCATATGGGTTAGGACGTATATGATATAAGTTTGGGGTTAGGAGTGAATGATTATTGTGATAAGGTTATAAGGTTAAGATATTATAGGGGTTACAATTTGTAGGAGTTAGTGGTTATAGGAGATGGGTTTTAAGGTTCATAGGGGTTAAGGGTTATGGCCTAATTATCTCTAAGACCTTACTATGTGAAAAAATATAATAAAATTATGTAATGTTCCCAACTAGGCTAGTATGGAAATTTATATATTTCTGCCCAAAATTTGTCATTTCTTCTTATATGAATGTGTTGTTAACTTCTTATAGATAGTTTTCTCAATGATGAATATTTTCAAACATGCAGTATACATTCATCACACAAAAATGCAGCAGATAATCATGGCATCTTATTATGGATCAAAAACTCTCAAAATCAATATAATGATGTCTACTGGTTGTAATAACAACTGCAAAATACTACTGAGCACAAAAATCTAATGTTTATAAGGTGGCTACATGATCTACAACATAAACACACAAAAAAAACCTGGAATGATACCAACCTATGGTATCCACTGATCCAAGACTCACCAAGCCTTACTCTGCTCTAATCTAGCAACACTGGTCTGCAATCAACCCCCTACTGAGCTCCTCAAAAACTCGGTCTGATATATGGTTGCAAACCCCAATTCACAGAGGTCCTCGCAGGATGATTATGGGGCGTCTAACGGGGCCTCGTAGGACAATCCGTGCTCAACCCGTGGGGATGCACCTTTTCACATATGTTGAAACCCTCCTGGCACCTATGGATCTAAAGCTCAACCTCTTCCTAGAAATCGTCTCAAACACCCTACGCAAGCCGATATGCTTCCCAACTCCCTCCAGTATGAAATCAATCACCTAATGAAATCCAAGGAGAACTCCGGATGAACCCTCCTCTTGTCTAGCTAGGGAGGATATTGCACCACCAAAACTAAACATGCAGTGGAAGGGATTTTCCCAAAACCCCAACAAAAATGCTATCTACGAGAGAACTCAATAAGATATCAAATCATACTCCAACAAGAAGGGTTATTCCTTTATTTATCCTTTTGGACCTTCTACATATTTCCCCCATTTTAACCATATCAAATCTTCTCTTTATTTTCCCTCCAATTCCATTAAATATAATTGTTTATTTTATTTAATGTCACTTTTAGGATTTGTCATTATTTTTACCTAGTGACACCAAATAAACCTCCTTGACTCCCCTTTTTTCCTTGTTGACTATGGCCTACAGGAGTCATATAGGCTATTGAGCCATATTTCGTCATAGTCAATTGGAAGAGGACATCACATTCCTCCCTTCCCAAGATTGCCTATCCTCAAGAAATTCCAGATCAGGGTGCTACATGATATGCACCACTTCCCAGGTAGCATCTTATGCGGGTAATCCTCTCCATACAACCAATTACTCTCAAATGACCCTGCTCCTTAGTATTCATTCATTGACATCAACAATCCTCTTGGGAGATAGAACTATTTGTCCCTCCTCATCTAGTGGAGGAAGATTTGTCGATGTGGTGACCTATTGTCCCAATGCCTTCTTGAGGTATGATACATGGAAGGTATTGTGGATCCTTCTTCCCTCCGATACCTCCAACTCATATGCTACCTCCCCAACTCTCCTGATCACTCTATAGGGCTCGTAAAAGCAGGTCTTAAGCTTCTCTACACCACTCTTAGTGATGACGGTCTATACAACTGTAATCCAAGAAAGCTGAGATCTCTAACCTCAAAGATGCGTTCTACCCTCCATCTATCTGCATACATATTTTGTTGATTCTGAACACCTATCTAGGATCTTTCTGCACCTAATTTGGCCAAAAAATGAAGAAGAAATCCTCCTGGAAAATTCCCCCTTCAAGCTTGTTGTCTCTGGTTCTCCAATTTGCACCTGTGTGTGACTAACCTGGCTCCCTCAGCATTACTGGGCCAAAAACCTAGCAAACCACACCATTCCAAGAATTGGGGTGACTTGTTGAATAGTTAGGGGCCTAAAACCTTTTTCGATGGAGGTGTTGGTCGCGTGGGGGCCATATGGCCACGTCCCAGCAATGAGTTCGCACCCCCCATCAGATGGTGGTTGAATGGTCCACGCCAAAGGTTCTATGGAACGTCCATATGGTAGGGTCCCCGCACCTTATGGGCTTAGCACAATGGTTAACCAATTTCCCTGCACCAAAGCTTATATGCAAAGGTCGCATGGTAAGTAATAAGGGCTAGGGCCTAGCCTCGACCCTTCCATCATCCAAATGAGCATTGCAATAAGTTTAAATATTAGTGGGTGACTATAAGGTTAAGACTCACCCGTAGGTAGGATAGTAGCCCGACCTACGTTAGAACTATTCCACTTGTCCCAGAGGTCAGGGGTTCGACCCCCGTGGACTACCACAACCTTTTAATACATTGGAGGGGTGCCACGTGGCAGCCCACGACTGGGCCATGTGACACCATACCAATTTCCACCCAAGAGACATGTGTCAACACCTGACTGGTCCATGTACCATGCCAAATCACCTGCCCATTCAGCCTGCCAACTCATCATCTGACCCTGCCACATCAGCACTATATGGACTGTACAGACTGCACAGTTAGCAAATTTTGTTTGTTTGGCAAAGTGGAAAGAACGTGACATCTCACTCATACGATGTCCATTTTAACCCATTCAAGTTGTGTTGGGATCATGAGGATGAGGCCTACGCACATGTCTGTTTTGAAGAAATTCAAAGCACTTTGATTTTTGAGCATATTTTTGATCCCCTAGATCACTCCTCCCCATTGGGAATCTTTTGGACCTCCAAAAGACTAATTTCAGTCTATCTGAAGATGAGGGTACAATTCCCTCACCTTTCGAACCTCAATCCACTTGGCCTTGGTTGGATTTTTTCCTTTAAGACCAACTCAAAGGTGTTCCACATTCACTCATTTTGAAGTTCTCATCCTCCTATCAATGATTGTGTCTTCATGCAGTTCTGAAAGATATTCTGGCGAGAAATCATCTATAGAAGGAATATGAACATGTTCTCCTTGATCATCAATCAAAGGAGGCTCATACAATCTCAAATTCTCAACATTGACAACCACATACATTTTCATATACGAAGAAAAATTCAAACAGAAGGCATTGTTACCAATGTTTTCAAGAATATTGAAAGGTCCATATCTAATTGGTTCAGTTTTTTACCTTCTCCTTTAAGCCCCTCTTTGCTAATGTAAATCCAAATTTCATCTCCAACTTGTAAACAATGATCAACACGATGCTTGTCATGTCTTGTCTTGTACTTGGCTTGGCTCTTTTCCAACTATTCTTGTACCATTTGATGCACCAACTGAATTTGTTCAATGAAATTCTTTTCCCTATCAATTTCATATTGACCATCAATAGAAATGTCTTTCCCAAAGATAAAATCTAAAGGAGATTTTGGCAAATAACCAAAACATGCTTCAAATGGAGATGTTTGAGTTGAAGAGTGCTTAGCCCGGTTGTAAGCATGTTGAATGTAGTGTAGGTGCTCATCCCAAAGATTATGATGCTTGTTGCAATAACCACGAAGAAGATGCACTACTGTCCTATTAACCACTTCTATTTGACAATCGTTTTGTGGATGAAACGATGTGCTCTTTTTCAGCTTAGTGTCCATGAGTGCCCATAAACGTGACCAAAAGTTCCCAATAAATCAAGAATCTCGATCATAAATAATGGATTTAGGAAACCCAAAATGTATCCAAACATGCTGAAAGAACACATGTGTCATTTCCTCAGTTGTAACCTTCTTCTTATAAGGAATCAAAATACACATGATGTTGAAACAGTCAACCACAACATAAAGATAATCATGATTTTTTTTAGACATAGGTAGACCTCCTACAAATTCCATGGAAATGCTTTCCCAAGGACGAGAAGGAACTTGAAGTGGAGTATACAAACCCAACTTTCTATTTCTAGGATTGTTTGTAGCACATAAAGAACATCTTCTTACATATATTGAAACTCTTTCATTCATTTTAGGCCAATAGCAATACCTTTGCAAATTAGTCACCGTCTTGCCTACACCAAAGTGGCCAACAATTAGAGAAGCATGAGCTTCCCTTATGATGTTGACTCTTTCACCCTGTGGAATACATAGCTTGCCAAGATGATACAAAAGCTTATCATGCACATGGTAATCCAATTCCTCAACTTGGTTAGAATGACACAAAGTTCCATAAACCTTTTTAAAATATGCATCTAAAGCATATTGTTCAACATAGCTCTCATGCATGATAGAATTATGCTTAAGAATAACTGAAGCACTAACAATAGGCCTAGAAAGAATATCAACAACTTTGTTATAAATTCCTTTTTTATACCTTATAACCAAGTGGAACTGTTGTAGAAAACCCATCCATCTGAAGTCGCTTGCTTGCTGTAGCTTCGTTTGTGATTGAAAGTATTGCAATGGTTGATGATCTGTGTGAAGGATAGTTTTCCTAACAAATAATGTTTCCATTTTTTCACACTTTTTAACAATGCATACAACTCCTTATCATAAGTAGGATAGTTAATCACAACACCATTAAAAATTTCATAATGAAAACAATTGAGCTTACCATGTTGCAACAAGACTGCTACCATTGCATAATTTCTTGCATCCATTTGGATCTCAAATTGTTGTCTCAAATTTGGAAGTGCAAGAAATAGATCTGAACTAATCTTCTCCTTCAATGCATCAAATGTTTTTTGTTGTTTTCCTTCCCATTGGAAAAATTACTTGATCCCTGTCACTGCATGTAATGGAGCTGCAATTGAAGAGAAGTTAACAATAAAATTTCTCCAATATTGGGTTTCTCCCAAAAAGATTCTTACCTTTGTCACATTGTTGGGCTTTGGCCAATCCAAAAACATTTTGACCTTGGAAGGATCAATTTTCAGTTCTCCTCCTCCAACAATATGCCCCAAGTAAACAAGTGAGGTCTTTCCAAACTCACATTTAGACATCTTGAAAAACAAATTTTCTTTCTTTAAGAGATCCATAACTTGCTTTACATGCATAACATGATCTTCACAAGAATTGATAAATATTAAAATGTCATCCAAGTAAACAATCACGCAATCATCAAGAAAATGTCTTAAAACATCATTCATGACTCTCATGAATGTAGCAGGAGCATTGCAAAGTCTAAATGGCATTACCATCCACTCAAACAAACCTTGCTTTGTTTTGAAAACTGTCTTCCAAGTGTCTCGTTCACCAATCCTAACATGATGATATCCACTTCTCAAATCCAATTTAGTAAAATACTTAGCATCTTTCAATTGATCAATCAAATCATCAATTCTAGAAGAAGATAATGATTATTTACCGCAATCTTGTTCAAGGCCCTGAAATCTACACACATGCGCCATGTACCATCTTTCTTTGGCACTAAAACAAATGGTGATCCACATGACGATGTGCTTGGCATGATGACCCCTTTGTCAAGCATTTCTTGGATTTGTTTTTTAATTTCAACATTCTCCGTGACTGACATCCTGTACATACCAATGTTTGGAAGAGGACAATCTTGTTGCAATTGTATCTCATGTTGGATAGCCCTTTTTGGAGGCAAACCATGTGGTTTTTGAAACATCTTATCATATTGGTTAACAACCTCATATAAATCAGATTTCAACTTTGAATCAAAACCTTGAAAATCTTCTTTTTCAATATTGTCTTTGGGTTTGATCATCAAGAGGAAAAAATTCTTACTAACATTGACTAATCTCTTCATTTGTCCAACATTTACAAGTGACAAATTCAACTTCTTTGTATGTGCTATAACAATGTACTCAACTCCATTTTTAAACAAATGATACTTGTTCTCATGACGATGAAAGATGGCTCTCCTATCATATAAGTATGGGATTCCCAACACAATACCATAGATATCTAAAGGATTAATATCAAGCTCTACCTCATCTATAAAATTTGCAATGATGACAAATCTAAGTTTACACCTTCTTGTCACATGCAATTTGGGATTGTCACATATCCATCCTAGAGGGTATGGTTTAGGATGTGGAGTAGTTTCCAAATTTAGTTTCTTGACAGTGTCTTCAGATATGAGGTTTGCTTGAGATCCAGTATCAAAAAGAGTACCTATCTTGGTATTCTTTGAAATCACCCTTATGTGGAAAAGATATATTCTTTCTTTTTCTTGTTGAGTTTCATTGAGGCTTTTACTACTTGAATAACTAGTACTTGCAATAGAGTCCTTACCTTGAAAACCCATGGATGTAGTCTTTGTTTCATCACCCGAATCAGAACCTAAATCATGTTGTATGGCTGCAGTAGTCTTTGGTTTCCCCTTATTGCTGAACTTTTTGGGTTTATTTTCAGGAGGAAGTTTCCACCAATGGTCTTCATCATGGCCATCTTTTGAGCAATGTTTACATGTGATTTTCTCTCCCTCTTTCTTGACTGAAGCATTCTTTCTTCCATTTCCCTTGAACTTCTTCTTTCCTTTGTCTCCAAGAAGAAAAGGTTTCATGTTTCCCTCTTGAGGTTCATTCCTCCCTCTTGCTTTCAAATGAGTTGCATGTACACATACTTCATCTAGACTTGTAGAGTTAAACATAATTATTGTGTGCCTCAAGTAGTTAGGCAATCCTCCAATATATTTGAGTAAAGTTTCTTGAGAAGACAAATCTATACCCAAAATCAAAGCCCTTCTTCTAAATTCTTGAGTGTAGCTTTGAACACTTTGCCCTTTAGCTTTTCTAAATTTTTTCCAATCCATAACAACTATCTACATGTATGCTAATGGATAAAATTGTCTTTTAAGTGCAATAATAAAATCATTCCAAGAGGACAAAACTTTACCATGTTTCTTCATATCCTCTTGAGTTTTGGCTTCCCACCAAATGAGTGTCGCACTGTCCAATCTTAAAGAAGCAAGCTGAATCTTAGTTTCATCATCTTTGATCCTTTGTATCCTACAATACACTTCAATCTAATGAATCCAATTATCCAATTTCTCAACATTTACCTCTCCATTGTACATAGGAAATTCAAACTTAATATTGAGCTTAAGCAAAGGAGTTTGTAGAAGAGTTTTACCATGTTCTTTTGGAGAATTTGGAGGTGGTTGTGAAATGGTAGAATAGGTGGAAGATGGAGGTGAAGGAGGTGGAGAATCACCATTCCCTCCATCTCTCTTTGGATTTTTATCACCACTATCTCCAATACCCTTTGGAGAGTATGAGGTTTCACCTTGCAATCTTGCATTTTTTTCTTCAAATAAAACTTTCACCATCTTTGTCGTATCATAGAAATCTTTTCTGAAAGTTGCATCCTCTGAAGGAAGAGTTTCATGAATCTCCTCATGAGTCGTACTTAATGAATATAAACTTGAAGCTTGAGGTGATTGTGTAGTTCTCCTTCTTGACAGTTGAGAACTTGGCTTTGCAAGTTGTCCTTCTCCTCTTGAGAGCCTTAACCTTGTAAGCATCAGAAAACAAAACACTTGCAAATAATCAAGCCTTCAAAAACCTATTCTCTCATTTACAGATCAAGTTGGTATCAGAGCATAGGTTTTTGAAGGCTTGATTGTTTGCAAGTGTTTTGTTTTTTGATGCTTACAAGTTTAAGGCTCTCAAGAGGAGAAGGACAACTTGTAGATACAAGTTCTTAACTGTCAAGAAGGAGAACCACACAATCAACTCAAGATTAAAGGATATATTCACCAAGTATGGGTCATGAGGAGAGTCATGAAACTCTTCCTTCAGAGGATGAAACTTTCAAAAAAACTTTCTATGATATGACAGAGATGGTGAAATTTTTATTTGAAGAAAGAAATGAAAGATTGCAAGGTTAAAGCTCAAACCCTCCAAAGGGTAATGGAGATAGTGGTGATAAAACTCCAAAGGGAAATGGAGGGAATGGCGATTCTCCACCTCATTCACCTCCATATTCCACCTCTTCTAGCATTTCACAACCACCTCCAAGTTCTCCAAAAGAACATGGTAAAACTCCTCTACAAACTCCTTTGCTTAAGCTTGATATTAGGTTTGAATTGCCTATGTACAATGGAGAGGTAAATGCTGAGAAATTGGATAATTGGATTCGTCAAGTTGAAGTGTATTGTAGGATACAAAGGATCAAAGATGATGGAACTAAGATTCAAATTGAATCTTTAAGATTGGACAGTGCAACACTCATTTGGTGGGAAGACAAAACTCAAGAGGACATGAAGAAACATGGTAAATTTTTATCCTCTTGGAATGATTTTATTGTTGCACTTAAAAGACAATTTTATCCATTAGCATACATGTATAAAGATATTATGGATTGACAAAACTTTATACAAGCTAAAGGGAAAAGTGTTCAAAGCTACACTAAAGAATTTAGAAGAAGGGATTTTATTTTGGGTATTGATTTGTCTTCTCAAGAAACTTTACTCAGATTACATAGCTACTTGAGGCACACAATACTTATGTTTAACCCTACAAGTCTAAATGAAGTATGTGTACAAGAAACTCAATTAGAAGCAAGAGGGAGGAATGAACGTCAAGAGGGCAGCATGGAACCTTTTGTTCACGGAGACAAAGGAAAGAAGAAGTTCAAGGGAAATGGAAGAAATAATGATTCAGTCAATAAAGAGGGACAAAAAATCACATGTAAACATTGTTCAAAACATGACCATGATGAAGACCATTGTTGGAAACTTCATCCTGAAAAGAGACCCAAAAAGTTTAGCAATAAGGGGAAACCAAAGACTGCTGCAACCGTACAACATGATTTAGGTTCTGATTCGGATAATGAAACAAAGACTTCAACCATGGGTTTTCAAGGTAAGGACTCTATTGCCTGTAATGGTTCTTCAAGTAGTAAAAACCTCAAAGAAACTCAACAGGAAAAAGAAAGAATAGAGATTTTCCAGATAAGGGTGATTTCAAAGCATACCAAGATAGATACTCTTTTTTTTATACTGGATCTCAAGAAAACCTCATATCTGAAGACACTGTCAAGAAACTAAATTTGGAAACTACTCCACATCCTAAACCATACCCTCTAGGATGGATATGTGTCAATGCCAAATTGCATGTGACAAGGTGTAAACTTAGATTTTCTATCACTGCAAATTTTATAGATGAGGTAGAGCTTGTTGTTATTCCTTTAGACATATGTGGTATTGTGTTGGGAAGCCCATACTTATATGATATGAGAGCCATATTTCATTGTCATGAGAACAAGTATCATTTGTTTAAAAATGGAGTTGAGTACATTGTTAGAGCACATACAAAAAAGTTGAATTTGTCACTTGTAAATGTTGGAAAAATGAAGAGATTAGTCAATGCTAGTAATAATTTTGTCTTCTTGATGATCAAACCCAAAGACAATGTTGAAAAATAATTTTTCCAAGGTTGTGATTCAAAGTTGAAATATGATTTATATGAGGTTGTTAACCAATATGATGAGATGTTTCAGGAACCAAAGCGATTGCCTCCAAAAAGAGTTATCCAACATGAGATACAATTTCAGCAAGATTGTCCTCTTCCAAACATTGGTATGTACAGGATGTCGGTCATGGAGAATGTTGAAATTAAAAAACAAATCCAAGAGTTGCTTGACAAAGGGGTCATCATGCCAAGCACCTCGCCATGTGGATCACCAATTGTTTTACTGACAAAGAAAGATGGTACATGGCACATGTGTGTAGATTTCAGGGCCTTAAACAAGATTGCGGTAAAGAATCATTATCCTCTTCCTAGAATTGATGATTTGCTTGATCAATTGAAAGATGCTAAGTATTTTACTAAATTGGATTTGAGAAGTGGATATCATCAGATTAGGATTGTTGAAGGAGACACTTGGAAGACAGCTTTCAAAACAAAGCAAGGTTTGTTTGAGTGGATGGTAATGCCATTTGGACTTTGCAATGCTCCTGCTACATTCATGAGAGTCATGAATGATGTTTTAAGACCTTTTATTGATGATTGTGTGATTGTCTACTTGGATGACATTTTAATATTTAGCAAATCTTGTGAAGATCGTGTTATGCATGTAAAACAAGTTATGGATGTCTTAAAGAAAGAAAAACTATTTTTCAAGATGTCTAAATGTGAGTTTGGAAAGACCTCACTTGTTTACTTGGGGCATATTGTTGGAGGAAGAGAACTGAAAATTGATCCTTCCAAGGTCAAAGTTATTTTGGATTGGCCAAAGCTAAACAATGTGACAAAGGTAAGAAGCTTTTTGGGAGAAACCTGATATTGGAGAAAGTTTATTGCTAACTTATCTTCAATTGCATCTCCATTACATGCAATAACAAGCATCAAGAAAGTTTTCCAATGGGGAGGCAAGCAACAAAAAGCATTTGATGCATTGAAGGAGAATATTAGTTCAAGTCCAGTTCTTGCATTTCCAAATTTGAGACAACCATTTGAGATCCAAACAAATGCAAGCAATTATGCAATGGGAGCAGTCTTGTTGCAACATGGTAGGCCCACTTGTTTTCATTCTGAAACTTTTAATGGCGTTGTGATTAACTATCTTGCTTGTGATAAGGATTTGTATGCATTGGTGCAAAGTGTGAAAAAATGGAAACATTATTTGTTGGGAAAAGAAACTATCATTCACATAGATCATCAACCATTGCAATACTTACAATCACAAACGAAGCTGCAACAAGCAAGGCACTTCAGATGGATGGGTTTTCTACAATAGTTCCACTTGGTTATAAGGTATAAAAAAAGAATTTATAACAAAGTTGTTGATATGCTTTCTAGGCCTATTGTTAGTGCTTTAGTTATCCTTAAGCATAATTCTATCATGCATGAGAGCTATGTTGAACAATATGCTTTAGATGCATATTTTAAAGAGGTTTATGCAACTTTGTGTCATTCTAACCAAGTTGAGTAATTGGATTACTATATGCATGATAAGCTTTTGTATCATCTTGGCAAGCTATGTATTCCACAAGGTGAAAGAGTCAACATCATAAGGGAAGCTCATTCGTTTCTTATTACTAGCCACTTTGGTGTAGGCAAGACGATGGCTAATTTGCAAAGGTATTGTTATTGGCCTAAAATGAATGGAAGTGTTTCAAGATATGTAAGAGGATGTTCTTTATGTGCTACAAGAAAGCCTAGAAATAGAAAGTTGGGTTTGTATACTCCACTTCTAGTTCCTTCTCGTCCTTGGGAAAGAATTTCCATGGACTTTGTAGGAGGTCTACCTATGTCTAAAAAAAATCATGATTATCTTTATGTTGTGGTTGATCATTTCAGCAAATGTGTATTTTGATGCCTTGTAAGAATCAGGTTACAGCTGAGCAAATGACACATATGTTCTTTCAGCATGTTTGGGTACATTTTGAGTTGCCTAAATCCATTATTTCTGATCGAGATTCTTGATGTATTGGGAAATTTTTTTCAAGTTTATGGGCACACATGGACACCAAGCTGAAAAAGAGCACAACGTTTCATCCACAAACCAATGGTCAAACATAAGTGGTTAATAGGACAGTAGTGCATCTTCTTCGTGGTTATTGCAACAAGCATCCTAAGCTTTGGGATGAGCACCTACACTACATTCAACATGCTTACAACTGGGCTAAGCACTCTTCAACTCAAACATCTCCATTTGAAGCATGTTTTGGTTATTTTCCCAAATCTCCTTTAGATTTTTTCTTTGGGAAAGACATTGCTATTGATGGTTAATATGACATTGATAGGGCAAAGAAGTTCATTGAACAAATTCAGTTGGTGCATCAAATGGTACAAGAACAATTGGAAAAGAGTTAAGCCAAGTACAAGACAAGACATGACAAGCATCGTGTTGATCACAATTTCCAAGTTGGAGATGAAGTTTGGCTTTACATTAACAAAGAGAGGCTTAAAGGAGAAGGTAAAAAAATGAAACCAATTAGATATGGACCTTTCAAGATTCTTGAAAAGATTGGTAACAATGCCTTCCGTTTGGATTTGCCTCCTTATATGCAAATGTATGTAGTTGTCAATGTTGAGAATTTGAGATTGTATGAGTCTCCTTTGATTGATGATCAAGGAGAACACGTCCAGATTCCTTCTATAGATGATTTCTTTCCAGAATATCTTTCAGAACTACATGAAGACACAATCCTTGACAGGAGGATGAGAACTTTAAAACAAGGGAATGTGGAATACCTTCGAGTTGGTCTTAAAGGCACAAATACAAGAAAGGCCAAATGGATTGAGGTTGGAAAGGTGAGGGAACTATATCCTCATCTTCAGATAGACTGAAAGTAGTCTTTTGGAGGTCCAAAAGATTCCCAATGGGGAGGAGTGATCTAGGGGATAAAAAATATGCTCAAGAATCAAAGTGCTTGGAATTGATTCAAAATGGACACGTGCATAGGCCTCATCATCACGATCCCAATGCAACTTGAACGGGTTGAAACAAACATCGTATGAGTGAGATACCGTGTTCTGTCCACTTTGCCAAACAAACAAAATTTTGTTGACTGTGCAGTCTGTACAGTGCTGACGTGGCAGGGCTGAATGCTAAGTTGGAAGGCTGACTAGGCAGGTAATTTGGTATCGTACATGGACTAGTCAGGTGTTGAAACATGTCACTTGGGTGGCAAGTGGTATGGTGCCACGTGGCCCAGTCATGGGTTGCCACATGGCATGCCTCCGGTGTATTAAAAGTTGGTGGTAGTCTGTGGGGGCCGAACCCCTGACCTCTAGGACAAGTGGCATAGTTATAACATAGGTCGGGCTACCAGCTCACATATGGGTGAGTCTTAACCTTATAGCCGCCCACTAATATTTAAACTTGTTGCAATGCTCATTTGGATGTCGGAAGGGTCGGGGCTAGGCCCCAACCCTTATTACTTACCATGCGACCTTTTCATATAACGTTTGGCGCGGGGAAATGGGTTAACCATTATGCTAAGCCTGGAAGGTGCAGGAACCCTACCATATGGTCATTCCATAGAACCTTTGGTGTGGGCCATTCAACCACCATCTAACGGGGGGTCCGAACTCGGTGTTGGGACGTGGCCATATGGCCCCCATGTGACCAACACCTCCGTCGAAAAAGGTGCTAGGCCCCTAACTGTTCGAAAAGTCATGATAATTCTCATAATGGTGCAGTGTGTTGGGTTTTTAGCCCAGTAATGATGTGGGGGCCAGGTTAGTCACACACAAGTGCGAATTGGAGAAGCAGAAACAACAAGCTTGAAGGGGAAATTTTGCAGGAGGATATCTTCTTCATTTTTTGGCCAAATTAGGTGCAGAAGGAGCCCAACTAGGGGTTTTTGGATGTTCTGGAGCCATTGGAGCCATCTATTTGGAATTTTGAGAATTGTAAGGCACTGTTTTTAACACTTTGAGAAAATAATCAAAATGATCTATTGGAAGTTGGACCATGAGATGTAGCCCAAGAGAGGGGTGAACCCCTTTATCATTTGTTGTGTTATGTGTTTACTTTGATGGATGTTATTGTTGGTTATTATGTACATCTTAAGTGTGAAAAATATCTAATTTATGTGTTTTCAAATTGATCCTATTGCCCAAGCACACATAATTTACACTTGCAAATATTTTAAAAGATACAAGTCTTCTCATTTTCATATCAATAGGGCCCGTAAAAGCAGGGATTAAGCTTCTATGCACCACTCTTCTTTAGTGATGACTGTCTATACAATTGCAATCTGAGAAAGATGAGTTCTCTAACCTCAAATCTACATTCTACCCTCTGTCTATCTGCATACATCTTCTGTTGATTCTGAGCAGCATGCAGATTCTCCTTTAGGACTCTTAATACGTCCTAACTATCCTGTAACCAGCCCTTGGCCTTAGAATATCGACTCTCTCCAAATGCCAAATCCACAAAAAATGGAGTGTCATAGCCATACAATTACCTAAATGGGATCATCCCAACAGACATGTGACGAGTGGTGTTGTAACAATTCTCCCTGAGATGCAACCATTTTATCCATGCTCGTTATTGCCCTAACACATAGTTCCTCAGGTATCCCTCGATCCATTCGTTTACTATATTGGTCTTTTCGTCTGTATGAGGGTGATAGCTAGTGCTATGTGTCAATTCTGTCTGGATAAATTGAACAAATCCTGCCAAAACGCACTGAGAAAATTGTTATCCTGGTCACTGACTATGTTCCTCAAAAGGCCATGGAGTATGAACACCTCCCCGAAGAATAGTTGTGTTACCTAAGATGAATTGTACTTCATTGGAATAAAAAAGAAGTGCACATATTTAGTTAATCTGTCCACTACCACATAGATACAGTCCCTGCCCAACACCTTGGGTAACCCTGTGATGAAGTCCATGGAAATGTTTTAACACTTCTGTTCTGGGATCAGTAATGGTTGAAGCAATACTGGAGGATGTGTGAACTCCGGCTTATTTCGTTGGCAAGTCATGCACTCCCTCACATGATGAAGTACATCCACTTTGAGACCCTTTCGTGAGAATCTCTCCCTCACCTACTTGCAGGTCTTCAGATACCCCTCGTTCCCTTCCAATGGTGGATCATGCTCTGTCCTCAAAATCTTATCCTTGAGTGTGGGATTAGGAAAAAGATAGATCATGTCTTTGTAGTAGATGATGTCATCCACTACCCTGTACCTGTCATCTTGAATAGTACCCTCCATTAGCTCACAAGCAAAGGTATTCTTGGAGTATTTCACCAAGAGAATGGACTTCCAGTTTGCTGAGATCTTTGCCATGGAGAAGGTTGTAGGTCTCATGGATAAGGCATTAACAACTATGTTCTTCTTTCCCTTTACATACTCAATGTATAAATCATATGGTTGTACCTTACTCACCCACTTCTGCTACCTCTAATTCAGGTCTCGTTGCTCCAAGAAATATCTCAAGTTGTTGTGGCCAGTCTAAACCACAAAGAATCCTCCTACCAAGTATTGTCTAAATTTATCCAATGCATGCATGATGGCCAACATCTCCTTATCATAGATTTGGTAGAGCTTCTCAATCTCCCTTAGCTTCCTTCTCTCAAAATCTATCATATTTTGGTTCGACACCAATACTGCTCTTATCCATTCACCGGATGTGTCACACCCTAGAACAAAAGGCTGTGTAAAATCTAGGAGTGATAATACTGGCCAAGTGCTCATGACCTTCTTCATTTTGTTGAAGGCTACCTTTGTGTCCTGATGCAGGAGCATCACTCCATGTCAGTAGCATGCCAACCAACCAACACATCCAGCACGCATTTAATGGAGAAAGGGAGAGGTGCATCCCTCTCAATTTTGAAATTCAAAATTTCAATAAATGTTGTAAGGATTTTAATGCCAGACCATGCCTTTGTACAGGTAGTGGTTGAGGTTTCCTTTAATGGTTTCCTGCAGCAAGCCCAGGACGTAGTCAGGACTGGACATCCATTTATGTAATGTAGTCGTAGGAGCCGCTCTATGATGGGGTAGCTCAGAGATGGTGAGGTTGAGGATAAGCTCAAGAGAGCCCTCTTTGTAATTAGAGAGGGATAGGACAGAGAATGATTCTAGGTGCTATCCCTTGCGCGCTCTCCTCCTACTGCTTGGACATAGATTCAACGGTCTAGATCTTTCTTCCCAGTGATGATCCAAAGAGGACCCGAAAGTTTGAAGGACCTAGAATCATTTGCAGCTGGAATCGTGAAATCACGAATTACGAAATTTTGAAAAGTGGATCGTGGTCACGGGTAGTGGTCGCATGGTCGAGATTTAAGGGAGGAGCCAGCTGTGGAGTTAATCCCTTTTTGTAATTTCGGCAACTGGGAGTTCAAGAGTGAAGGAGTCATGATACAGGGAGTCCCGACTAGCGAAATCGTGAAACGCGATGAGAGCCTTTTGGACAAGGCATGTGGTCATAGCCGCTGATCACGTGGGGGTGAAGCTGATGCATAGTGCTTAGACGCACAGGAAGGTTTCAATAAGGGACCTATGGATTCGTTCAAAGGGTTCTAGCAGGAGCCTGAAGAGCCATTTCGGCTCAAAAGAAGATCGATCCAGAGACCGGGAGGTTGCAGAACCCTACTGAGGTAGGGGGACTGCATCATGTCCTCTGACCATTAGAATGCCCCCTTCTTGGTGAGGTCTATTAATGGCATAGCCAATTATGAAAATCCATTCACAAAGCCTCTGTAATAGCTACATATCTCGAAGAATCCTCGTAGATCTATGAGTGACCTGGGAGTGAGCCAGTATAACATGATTTAGATCTTCTCCTGATGCACCTTTACTCCCTCAACACCAATCACTTGCCCTTGATAGAGGATCTCTGTCAACGCAAACTCACACTTTTCCTCCTTGGAAAAAAACGATTGTTCCTCCATAATGGTGAGAATCTCGTCCACATGCTTTAGGTGTTCCTCCCACATCCCGTTGTAGATGAGAAGATCGTCAAAGAATACCAATAAGAATTTCCTCAACAATTTGTTGAATATATGGTTCATGCATGACTGAAAGGTAGTTGGTGCGTTAGTAAGGACATGACTAGAAACTTGTAGTGCCCATTGTGACACCTGAATTTTATTTTATGAATATCCTTCTCCTTGACCCGAATCCGGTGGTATCTTGATCGTAGATCAACCTTTGAGAAGTACACTTCTCCATGCAACTCGTCGATCAACTCATCAATCCTAGGTATTGGGTATCGGTTTTTGATGGTAATTTTTTTAGTGACCTTTAGTCTATGCACATCCTCATAGTACCATCTTTCTTCTTAACCAATTCAACTGATGAAGCAAAAGGACTAGAACTAGGCATGATGTGTCCCATATCTAGCAACTCCTTTATGGCCTTCTCTATTTCATCCTTGAATATTTTTGGATGCATGTAAGGAGTGGTGATCATGGGCTTCGACCCCTCTTCTAGCTCAATGACATGCTCAAATCCTCTGTTAGGTGGTCTCCCTACTAATAACGGTTCAAACCCTCTCTCATTCTTTCTAAGAAATGCCTAGATATCCATAGGGTAATGCTAGTGTTCTTGTGATGGCTTCTCCATGGTGATAAATCACTCACTGCACAAGCCACATCCCCATGGCTAAAAAAGGCCTCCATGCATTGGTTAGACATGATCTTGGGAGCACATGTCGACATACCTATCAGGACGACTCATTGTCCACCCTTGTCCTGGAACTCCATCCTCATGTCCTTATAATTCATGTGTATATCTGCCAAAGAGTATAGCCATTGAACTCCTAGCATTGTATGAGTATCCTCTAAATCCACAACGTCAAATTCATTGGCCAACGTGTAGTTTTCCAAGGTTACTTCCAATCCCCTGATCCTTCGAGTACACATCATGTTGTACCCATACGCTACTACCACATTGAATCCCTTGAAATCCTCTGCAGGGTTCTTTCTCTTGGTGACAAGTGTAGCATCAATGAAGTTGTGGGTGGCTCCACCATCCACCAATGACATAACCCTATGACCCTACACAATGCCTCTGATCCCGAAGGTATAATATTTAGGGACTCCTGAAAGGGTGGAAATGGTCACTCCCATAGGGCTATCTTACAACAACGCCTGCTCTATAGTCCGTGATGACTCACCACTGTCCTGCCCAATACCTTTGTCATCATCATCATCGTCCTTGTCATAAACTACCTCAATGTAATGGACTTTACCTTTGCCCATACATCTATGACCTAGTTCCCATGAATATTTTCAACTGAAGCAAAGTTTTTTCCTCCTTATTTCTCTCTAAGTCTCCTCATTCGTCCTGTCCTTCCTTGTCCATGACTTATGGGCAAACTTCATCTCCTTATATCCTTGAGGGATGAAGGATTTTGTTGGTACCTTCTTGTTGATTGTGTCCTTCATGTCTTGGGATCCCATGATGGCCTCATGAAATGTGGTTGGCATAAAGGCCTTCACCCATCCTCTTAGGGGTTCAACTAAACGCTCCATAAATAATATCACCAAACTTTGCTGAGAGATATTTGTCACCATAACTATCATCCTCTGAAAATCAGTGATGTATGCTTTTGGTGTGCCTGTCTGTCCCAACTGTGCCAACTCCCTAAAATGTATCTCACTGTACTTTTAGTCAAACTTGTCCATCAACCTCTTAGTGAAGTCCACATATGAAGTGATGTTGTCGTGCCCTAATGTCACCAACCCATAATACCACTATTCGTGAGCTTCTCCTTCTAAGTGAAGGGTGGCATACTTAATTTCTTCGACTTCAGTCATTGGGTTAAGTTGGAGGTAAGTGTCCAACTTATGTGAATAGGCCCTGTCCATTCTCTTTGTAGACCCATCGAAGGGTGGAATAATCAACCTACCCACCTTGCACATGAGATCAAAGTTTTGTGGGCTCTGTGCTCCTTTGTTCCCCTCCTTCGGATTGTATTTATGTTTGAGGTCGCATAAGTCTTTGTAGGAAACTTTCTCACAGATATCTTCATCTATCATCTCATACTCTCTGTATGAGGTGTTAATATCAAGCCCTTGATTTGGTTGCTCCTCTGCTCTTGTAGGTTTCCCTATCAAGAACTGTGGTAATAATGGTCTGGGTACCTTTTTTCTCCCTACCTAGAGGACACTATGTGTTGGCACATAGGTATTACTCCCTTCAAGAGTCCTACGACCTCTATGGATGGCCTTTGCATGGTTCCCATTGGTACCTCCTTGGTTTTGGTTTGCTTGGTTGTCGAAAAAATATTGTGTCAGTTGTTGTTTCCCATTAGCTATGGACTCCAACAATTGTATGGTTCTGTCTTCAGGATGGTCCCCCATAAATCCCTCTACTTCTACTTATTTTGATGATTCTGGTCCTCGGGTTGCTTCTCACATCCTCTAGTTTTCCTTGGTCAATAAATCATAGGCTAGCAAGATCACCGACATTGATACCATTGTAATGTTCACAACTAAGTTGAGAGGGAATTTTATATATTTTTGCCCAAAATTTGTTGTTTCTTCTTATATGAATGTGTTATTAACTTCTTATAGCTAGTTTGCTCAATAAAGAATATTGGCAAACATATAACATACATTCATCACACAAAAATGGAGCAGATAATCATGTCATCCTATTATGGATGGAAACCTCCCAAAATCAGTACAATGATGTCTAATGGCTGTAACGACAGTTGCATAATACTACTGGACACAAAAATCTAATGGTTTCCAGGCAACTACACAATAAACTACATAAACACACAAGAAAAACCTGGAATGATGCCAACCTATGGTGTCCACTAGTCCAAGACTAACCAAGCCTTACTTTGTTATGCTCTAGCAATGTCGATCTACAATCAACCCCCTCCTAAGCTCCTCACAAACCTGGTCTGACAGATGGCTGCAAACCCAAATTCGCAGAGGTCCTTGTAGGACGACTGTGGAGTGTCTAGCAGGGCCTCGTGGGAAAACTCATGCTCAACCTGCATGGATGCCCCCTTTCAAAAATGCACAAAACCCCCCTGGCACCTATGGATTTGAAGCTCGACCTCTTCCTAGAAATTACCACAAACACCCTACATAGGCCGATATGCTTCGCAACTCCCTCCAGTATGAAATAAAACACACAATGAACTCCAATGAACTCCAATAACAACTCCAAATGAATCCTCCTCTTGTCTAGTTAGGGTGGATATTGCACCACCGAAACTAAACCTGTAGTGGAAGAGTTTTGCCCAAAACCCCAATGAAAACACTAGCTACAAGAGCACTCAATAAGATATCAAACCATAATCCAAGGGGAAGGGTTACTCCTCTATTTATCCTTTTTTTGGATCTTCTAGATCTTTCCCCCATTTTGACCAAATCAAATCTTCACTTTATTTTCCCTCCAATTCCATTAAATATAATTGTTTTGTTTATTTAATGTCACTTTTACGATTTGTCATTCTTTTTACCTAGTGACACCAAATAAACCTCCTTGAATCCCTTTTTTTACTTGTTGACTATAGCCTATGAGAGTCGTATAGGCAATTGAGTCATCCTCCATCACAGTCAATTGGAAGGGCACATTACAAATTAATCCCCTATATGACACAATATGTACCAACAAATAAAATAAGTTTTAAGTGATAATTAGGCCTTCCAAACAAGCCTCCGTCGGGGGTGATGAAATCTACTAGGGGTGCAACTTGAGTGAAGGTATGAAAGGGACTAGTTATAATGACCTCAAAGAGAAGCCACACCCTAGGTGATGAAACCCAAGGGAGTCCTCAAAGGAGATGCATTATCTATCTCAAGTACAATTTGTAATCCCACGAACAAGTCACTTGGGTGGATTTCTAGGACTGGCCACTAATGTGCCTCTTCACAAGATGAAGACCGAGGGGAACAATTGTTGGTCAAATAAAAGGTTTAGGTCAGAGTCATATGGGTTGAAACTCACATCCCTCATCGCTCCCTTCCAGTTATAGGATTTAAAATCCCTCTCCTATAAGAGTGATGCCCATTAAAACCTTTGTGCCCACTGCATCAATATGGGGGGATTCCCACACTTCCACAGATTGACCTAATGCTTGACTCCTGTGTTAGAGGAGCTTTCCCAGTAACAACACTTGTTACTAAAGGACTTTTACTTTTGGTTACTCATCTTTTTTTTTCTTTATATATCTAATATAGATTTGGTCTCCTTATAACTCCACTCTTACTCGAGTACTCTATACATCCACTCCTAGTTATGATAAGGGGTTATGGCAGATGCCTAAGATCTACATCAATGATGTTATGTCCTTTGTACGAGTAGAGTCAAATACAATGCAATGCAAAACAAAACTTGAAAGATATAGACATGAAACTTCAAACAATAGTAAAAATCTATAAAACCTAAATTTATATTAAAAAATAATATATAGCTTAATTATAATCCTATTTTAAAATGACATAAATTAAATAAAATATAAAATACATCAATAATTTTAATAAAAAAATATTCTATTTCATATTAAAAAACAAAAATCTTAATAATTATTTAATTTACATTACACAAATTAACATTATTTTTTTATGTGTTATGAGTTGAAACTCACATAATTTATGCAGTTTCATGATAATGAACTTTTTAAATTAAAAACAGTAATAAACAAAAACAACAATTTAGAAAACACATGATTTATGCACTTGTATGATAAGATAATTTTAAACTAAAAATTTATGACAACAAAAAAACAAAGCAACAATTTATGTATTTAAGATATAAAAAAACAAAACAATATAAAACAGAACAGAGTAAAAGTTATTTGGTTAAAGGTTTATGGGAAGTGGATCTATGTGTGTTTAAAAATGATAGAAATATTTGGTGAAACTTTTGAATGGTTTCTAAAAAATATAACCAAGTATACTGGTCTTCTTTCAAATCACTTTTTCCAGAATGCTCTGTATTTTATACAGTTGTCTTCTTCCCCAATATATTTTGAAGTTTTTGTCCTGCGCTATCCCCAAATTCATCAAAAATAAAAGAAGTGGAAGCTGGACTTACAAAGGGAATCCCCAAGCTTCAAAACATTGTAAAATGACTTCGTTTTTCCTATGTTTGTTTAGCCATCGAGTGTGAGGAAGCGTTTGAAATTTCTCATAGAGATGGACTCTATGAGAAATTTACCCTACTTCCACCGCTAGTTACTATCTAAAATTTAGCCTGGACAAACAATGCTATCTAAAATACTTCCACCGCTAGTTACTATCTAAATTTTAGCCTGGCCGAACAATGCTATCTAAAATATATGTGCAAAATAGTTGAGGATGATCCCGAAATTGGCAGCAGCCCTGTAAAACTAGCGTGGAAGAGGTGAGAAAGGCATTGTCAAATAATGTAGATTGAAGGGTGGCGGAGATAAGGTGCAGTGCTTCCCTGTATTCAATAGTAATGCTTCCCTGTAACTCGTAAACGTAACTCGTCATAACATTTGAGAGCTGAAGTAACTGTCTATGAGCATTTATATATAATTGACGAGATGAAATTATGAAAACAATAGTGATAATGGCTGTGCTGGGCAGATTACATCTCTTCTGGGCATAGCAGATTAGATCTCTTCTGGGCATAGCAGATTAGATCTCTAAATGAATAAAAGAAGGAAGCAGTACATACCATTATCGGCAAAGAGCACTGATCTCCATGAGGGAAAAGGCCGTTCGAGCAGCTCCAGAGCATAGCAGAACAGGTCCAAATTCAGAGCATAGCATAGCAGAGAAGAGCATATCCAAATCCAAATCCAGAGCATAGCATAACAGAGCAGAGCATATCCAAATCCATCAGATACAGATGCAAGACATTAAACCCCACACACAGACAGACAGTCTTGGGACTCAGACTGAGACGCCCAGCCATAGAGACACATACACACAGAGAGGGGAAGTGCTTCCCACACAACATTGTAGATAAAGGAGGAGGAAAATCTCTTGAAAATGTTACGGTGTGTATAGGTGCGTCCCACTTCCACTTCCTTCAACGGATAGTATGGGTGCACCGAAGCTTTTTTAGGGATAAAGCAGGATTGAAGTTTTTTCAGAAAAAAGCAGGATTGAAGTTTTTTCAGAAAAAAGCAGGAGTGAAGCTTTTGTTTGTGAAAAAGAGAAGAATTGAAGCTTTTTTGAAGTTTTGTCTGCTGCGAATTTACAAATGCGGGGGTGCTGCATCTGAAGTTTGTGGCTTCTGTGCATTAAAATGGCAAGAAATATGGTGGGGTCTTTTTTATGCTACGAAACTATTTTTTGCACATTCAGAATGTGGATGTGCTATGCTTTGAAAAGAAAATGACCAGGATTAGAGCCTTCTGTTCCAGGGCACTATTCTCTGTGCATATATGGATGTCGGTATGGGTGGGTATGGTGCTTGTCTTGGATTTTGGTTTCCGGAGGCACTTTTCAGGGTAGAAAATGGGTAATAACCACTTGGCAGCTTCGATATTGTATGCTAATGGTGGGGTTGAAGATTAGAGAAACTGCATATCCGTTAGTATGGTCATTCTACTAAATTTGTCTCATAAGTCGGCTCACAGGTCAGGCGGAATTCCTCTTGCAATTCAGGTCGATTTACAGGTCAGAATAAATTTATCTTACAGGTCATTTACCATGCTAGGGAATTTTGCTAAATCTTGAAATTAGTTAAGTTGGAGTTCACATGAGAACATTTTTCTAGTAACCCTTTGAGATTATAAAAATATTATAAATATTATGGTATGTTTCCTTTACTTGTGGAGTTGTTTGAGAAAATGAAATATGCATTGTGTGATTATCATAATTGCACTAACTTATAATAGGGTTTCATTTTGGTTTATGTCTCTATTAGTATGTTTTACGTTGCTAGAATGTTTCATTGTTTTAGTTCACTGTTAACATGCTTTATGATATTTTGGTTCTTGCCAAAATGCATATATGGCTGGGTTTTTTCCCTTTTTTAAAATGGTTTTATTTTTCATTGTTAAACAATACATAATACGTCAATAATCTTACATCATTCAACCACATTGTGAATATATCATAATACAGAGCAACCCTACCTATATAGGCAACGAGAGTTAACATTTTCCGCTTGGTCTTGAACTCAAGAGAGCCAACATGTTTTCTAAACATGCCATTTTTTGCTGAAAAATGGGCTTCTGATTCTAATCTAAATGGTGTAACCTCTTCCAAATGAAAGGAGGTGGCATCCCCATTAAATGTGGCACAACTTTTTCATTTCCATGACGGATGCTTGCAAATTATATGGCATTCCAAGCACTTCTTCTAGAATGATTGGCCATTACTCCGTGTCCCCAAGAATGAACCCTTTGCAGTGCCGGAGGGTGACACAGACAATGACAAACTCAATAGCAACCTAATATTGAATACTCTGGCAACCTTACAATCCCAAAACTCATGTTTCACTGTTTCTATTTGGTGGAATTTTGCATATTGACCATTTGTTGGACTTGAGTTGTGGAGCTTATCTTAAACCAATGAGTTGTTACTAAGCACCAACCAACCAAATACCTTGGGTCTTAAAGGAAGATTTACAAAGATTTACAAATTTTCAAAGTAACCAATTTTTGTCTTATTTGCTGTACAATTCCCCCTATGTGCAGAAAGCCTTCTAGGCTATTCTCTTTCCTTAAAGAAAAGGAATTCCACCATTCTGGTCCCTATCTAAATGGAAGGTCCAAAATTCAAATAGATTGTGTCCTCAGATCCCATTCACTTTTGGGGCAATCAAAATTTAGGTATAGCTCTTTGGACATTAAACGCCAAGCCTTCCAAATCTTCTAAAGGATATGGTATATTTGATCTAAATTTTTTGAAAGCAACACCACTACCAGCTATATCACAGATTCATAATTTTCACTTTATACCTGCTAGATGAGTAGCATTCTGAATGCAATGTTGTACAAGAATATGCTAAGATCCTTTGCCATAACTATTGCTCCTTGGTGTCATATATCAATCATTACGCCAACCTCCCTTGGAAAACTGTAAATGTCACATGAGACTTGTTGAAGACTTATCTTCCCTGTCCACTCCTCTCATAGAAATCATATCCAGAATCTTGTTTTCCAGAGTCAAGAAAAATTTTAAGAGTTAAATTTAAGGGGTTAGAAATAGTGTGTGGGCAAATTTTTTACATTAGAACAATTTTAAACCTTCACCCATAAAATATAGTTAGGATTCAAATAAAATAAAATATAGCCTTTTCATTACCTAAAACAAGATCACATATGATATTTCACTGTTGACTTTCCATTGTTCCAATATGCATTCGCCCCAAAGTTTTCAAGATTTTCAGAGGGTTTAGTGCATTTGCCTGAAAGTTTTCAAGATTTTCAAAAGGCTTTAAGTGTATTCCCCTGGAATTTATCAAGATTTTTAGAGGGTTTGTTGCATTCACCCTAAAATTTTCAGAGCGAGTTTGATGCATTCACCCCAAATTTTTTTATCAATTTGGTGCTCTTGACTTGGATTGGTGAGTGTTCTATGGCATATCTTTGGCCTTTTGATCTACAAGTCATTTTTTAGAAATTTTCACCCTTGAAGTTTAAAATGATCTTTGTGGCAAAATAGTGTACCAATCCAAAATGGGATATTCAAGCAATTTCTCAGATTTCATGGAAGATTTGATGTTAAGAATGTTTTTTACTTTTTTTTTTGTTTCCTGAATAATAACTTTGGGCATTTCAAGGGTTTTTTGAATTTTCCATTGGTTTTAACCTTTTATTCAATTTACTAAATTTTTTGTAGATCTTGCAACTATTTTTTAGTTAGATTTTTAATGGATTTTATTTAAAAGATGATTTTTATGGATGTGACAACAAAATTTCTCTAAAAAATGCATTCTTTGATGAGTTGTGGTTAAACTGTATATTGACTTATACATAGGGTTAATCAAAGAAACTTGTGCATTGTCTAAATTAGATTAGATTAACAAAATGCTTCCTGTTTATAAATTAGTAAGAATCACATGCCTTGGTATTTTACTTTCTCTAAAAACCTTAATATTGTTGTTGTTGCAAAGAATTTTCAATTTTTGGATAGTGTTCATTCGAGAGAATGTTTAATAATCAATGGTGATATGAAATAAAATATTCATGGAGACCAAATCTGTAGTTAGAAACTAACTATGCAATTCACTTCTCAAATTCTTGGGGGTTGCTTGAAACCTTAACCCAGAGCAAAAAAAGGTAAGCATTGATGCCAAATCTGCCCTCAATTTCTTCATGGTTATAAAAACAACTCGGTTGTGCTCATCCCCTTAATTCCTACTGCTTTCTCGTCCCCATGAAAATGAAATAATAAAATTAAGTTTTTCATATTATGGTCTGTAGGAAGAAGATTATGCATTATAAATTTTCTGTAATTACACAGAAATTAGAATCATCAAAAAATGTTTGGTTTTATGAGATTCATAACCACAACGAAAATATTTTTAACATCTTCACCAATATGTTTCCTGGTCTGTATTTTTCAATTTATAAGGCAAATATGTCACTATTATTTTCACTTCAAAGACAAAACCACTAAAATTTGTTAAAAGAGGAAATCGATGTTCTTCTTTATCCAGTGAGCATTTGATTATATGCAAATTTAGCAGTTACATTTACTCAATTGAAATTTAGTAATTGGTGCAGACCCCACAACCCATGGTGAAAATGTGAGTAATTAATAAACATGGAGTTCATTTGAAACCCTAGATTTGCTAGCTCAAATCAATTTTACTGTTGTTCACCTTCTGCCCCATTAAAGCTCAGGAAAGTAGCTCCTACAACCAACTTCAACGCCTGTACATCCAATTCATCATTGCCACTAGAAGAGGGTGACAAAGTTGTTTGTTCTAATTTTCCACTTCCCCCAAAATGTTCCATCAATTCAGGGCTACCAAGTAATCCAACTTTAGTGACACCATCTCACTAATTTCATTGCCACCGACCACTTCTAAAGTCATCAACATTTTGAAGTGGGCATCACCTATCATCTTGAAAAGATACTCTGTCTCTGTATCTATTGCTGCCAATGGGAATGACAACCTCATCCGCTTCTTTTACATATTGTTGGATGCAAACTCTTCCATATTGAATATTGCTTGTTTAAACAAAAACAAGCTCGTTTCCCATACTTTTAGACAATCTAGTGAAAAAAATCCAATTGACTTCATTGGCTTGGTTGGCCTCAAGATTCTTTTTCTGTCCCCAAAGTTATATCCATAGAATTCTCTGGACTGTTCCAATGGAAACAAGCTTTCATTTTCTTCAGGAAAAATGCATGACAGGAAATGTTCTTCCTCTACAAATAGTTGGAATTTTTTGGACTGGAGCATGTAATTTACTGGATTATCTTCAAATCCTAAAAATATACACTAACTTAACCATTTCACACAATCCTGCAACAAGATCAGGATGCTTGGGAAACAAGGCAGTTGAAATGTTACCTTTGCAAAAACAATTGCCAAGGATATATTTTCCTTTTTTTTTCCCAAGGAAATCCTTGTGAAAAACCCTCTCAGTACTTCCCCATGATCAATGATGGTAAGCAGGGTAAACTGTCGGCCCTAATTACAGAGCCACATCCCGAGTGGATCAAGAGAGTCGAACCCTTGACCTCCCCAACTGATCACTGGGGGAGAGATCTCACATCTGAAAGGATATATTTTCCTTTTGATTGTGCTGATCATATTTTTTAAATCAAAATCACTCCTTACACTTTTCCCATCTTGCCAGACTATTTGTTCTTCCTTCAACCTTCTCTTCCACACCATTTTCCGTTGCTAATGAAAGCGAGTACTCAAATGTAAAGGTTTCAGTAGCTTCATAGACAATAGAATTGACAAGAGTACTCACAATTTCATGTCTTTTATCAAGTGACAATTTGAATGAGGCATGTGCAAGATACACTAAAATAATTCTGTATAGTCCTATTCTAACCATCTCTCCTTCTGGAATCTTTCGCCAAGAGATGTTATTCGGAACAAAGATATCAACCTTTTATGTTGCTTGGGATATGTTCCAAGCTCCAAGATGGATATAAATTGAGAACAATGAATCAAATGGTATATTGGGATCATAAAGGTTAGGATGCCATGCAAATCGGCTTGCAAAAGCTCCCATGAATAACTCTTTCAACTTCAAGTCATTAGGAATGAAGCTTTCATTTAGAGCACATGGTTGGATATCTCCAATGCTTGTGTAATCTAACAATTTAAGAGGTCCTCTTCCAAGATGTTGCTTTATTTTGTCAGATAATTTGGTCCAGTGTTTTAAAAAAATTCTCCAAACTGAGCAACAATATGCTACAGAACCTTGATGATCATTGGATATCCAACCTAGTTGTAGATTGCAATGATGTCTAATTTTGGGATACAGAGGCACACAAAGAGAGCAATAAATGAAAGGAAGTCATTCATCTTCCTAGAAGTTGTCGAGGATTTCTAATCTATGGTGAAAGATGCCATTTTCAATCTTTCCATTCACCCCCAAGTCCACCATCAAGCGGAATCCTTATTTTAATAGAGTTACTGTCGACATGATTCCATTCAAAGTGATGAAGATATTCATAAAGCCTGGCTATGTCTTGCAATTCCTTGTGCATTTGGATATGTTTGGCAATAACATCACGTCCTTTCCCAAACTCAACAACCACCCCCATCTTTTGGAGGGCCCTCTTGAAGTCATTGATGGGTTTGTTGTATAATGGAATATCGATGAAGGGAAGGTCATTTAACTGAAAAATCAGCAGATTGCTATTCAAAATTGAATAAAAAAGACATGTTGGGAGATTGGTACCCGCAATATTTTTTTATCCATTTTCCTTAAGTTGTGCTTCTTTTGAATTCTTCAGGGGATGTCTCAATACAGTTTACCAGTGTTCCATGGGGACACATCACCCAAGGTAAAGGGCGTGCGCTCCTCACCCCCCATGCCCCCGGGACGGGGGGTGCTTGGTGAAATGTTTTGCCACGCCCCTGGGAAGGGGGGCGCTTGGTGAAACATTTCACCATGCCCCCCTTTTTGCGAAACACACCCCACAATGTTTGCTCAAGTTGTTGGACACGTTTCTCCAAAAGGGGGGCTTGTGGGTGCCCCTCATTGTTTTTCCAAAATGCATAAGAACTTTAAAAAAGCATAAAATATGTTTTAAAAAAAAGAAACTTTGTCAACAACTAAACTTAATTCACCCTTACCTATACATCTCTCTTATTTGACATTTACAAGTCATTTAGCATTTGACTTTGAGATGAGAGTGAGCCACGATTTTCCTTGGTTACTCATGAGAGTGACTTTGACTCAGATAGTGACACTCCCAATGATGGTCCTGATGCCTTGATACAACAGATGGATGTAGAGGATCAATCAATGGCATTGAACCTTTGATGCTCATTTGATGTTGATTTCTTTTTAGCTAATTTTATTTTTAGTGTCCCATAAACTTGGGGGAACATTGCAGGTCACTGTCAAAAACTTTATACACTCTAAGAGCAAAAGGGCTTTCTCTTTATTGTGAGAAGTCTAGGCAAGGCAAGGTTTGGTAGTCTTAGAAATGGAATATATATGATCCAAGTGGATATCGGTGGCCACCCACCTTTTCCAACTGGCTCAAAACAACTTTCTAGCAATTTTGACAATTTACTATTTTTAGCAGGTTTTAACTTTCGGGGCCATTTTGAGGGCCTAAATGAAGGTT
>JZKD02S1754858.1:60089-72110 GCA_000966675.3 Picea glauca
GTTTATGGTTGCATCTCTGATACATTTATGTTATATTATTGAATATCTGCAATATCTCTATGCATTTCTTTATTATATCTCCGCTCTCATTTCGTGCCGAAAATAATCTGGATCAATCTACTACAACTTCATTTCTAATAAATGGCCCAAGATCATATGCCCCTTCCAACCCATAATCACAAGCAGGTGGTTTTAGGTAAGCCCTTGATAGGGAAAATAATCGGTCTTGCTAACATCGTGATATTGGACAACTCTCTTATCTGCCATGGGAATTTGCCCAAAGTTTGGACACTTACTCTTCTTGGTCTAGCACACTTTTTGGTAAAGTTTGGAGACTTTTCAGTGGCTGATTTTCTTGTTGTAATACATTGATTGTTACAGCCGTAAGGCTGATATAATTTGCTGCAGAATTTTTTTTACAACAATGTTATAGCAAGATTTGCCTCACCCTATGCAATCTTGCCCAAAAGGCCCTTTTCCATTCCCCCATGCAGACTTATCATCCCTGTTTATAAGATCCAGAGCCAAAAATAAATATTTTTCCACATGTACACACCTTGCACATCATACAACATGCGTATCTGCAAGATGCTCCACTACAACCCACGCACATCGGGATTTTTGCTAGGAAATGAAAATTAAATGTCGGGTTTACATGTCATGACAGGAGATATCTGATCCTTGGCCTTCCATATACTAGAAACGTTCTGACTCATCCCTTCAGTTCCATTTTGAAGGCTATAAATGGGCCAAGTCCGAGCTATGGAAAAGAGGACAAAGAATTCAACTTTGAGAGCAAAGTTACTCTGGAGGAATTTTTTACTTCATATTGAGTCTGCATCCCTTTGTCCTTTAAGTTTGAACACAGTGTCTGAGTAAACTTATCTAAGGAAATTAAATCAACATATGTGTCTGAGTCAAGGAGTGGAGAAATCCATTGTATAATTAGTAAGATCAGGAGGCTCCGCTCACACTAGAGTTAATCACGAGGTCACGCGAAGTCGGTTGAAGGGATATCCCCTAGATACCTTCCTAGCATCAGAGATATTTTTGGGGATCTATTCGTATTTGGGGATATTTCTAGTGCCTTTACCTCCATGAGAGGCGATACTTTCAAGGTTTCGGGCTTTGTTACCTTGCCCATACGATGGACCTGACTTACGACTGCTCGCATGTGCATCAATTACACAGTGGTTTATTAGTTGCTTGACTTAGGTGTCTCATAGGTTACTTGCAGGGGTTATTCTGCAGGTACCCTGGGTCAGATAAGGGTCAGACAACACACAACCTTTATGGAGGATTACCTCTCCGGGAGGATCTGACCGACTGGTTGTTAAGCCCACGAGGGCCCTTATAATTGATTCTGTTACCTCTGATCTTTAGCAGGGAGTCTCAGGCCCCTCTTGGGCGAGACATACCTTCTTTAGGGAGGGAGGCTAGTCATCCACTTTACCCTGTTTGCATGCATTTTGGCCGTTTGAATTTTGGTGTGCTCTTTGATTACTAGTTGGCCTTAGAATATATTTCTTATCTTTAGAGTCTCGAGTCATCGTGAAGTTAGACTAGCCTCCCCGTCGGTCCCGTCGCTTATTATAGTTAGCATTGGATTTCAAGTCTTTGCCTTCTAAATGGTGTAGAGTTATTAAGAGTGGTACACACACATCCACCATTCAGACTTGTGATTCTACAAGGATGAGTATTGAACCTAGTCTTCAAAACACTGGGAGCCCTTTGACTCCCATACCTACTACAGTTAATGGCACCCCTTTGACTCCTGCAACCTCAATGGTTGTAGTGCCAGAGACACCTATCATTACTATGGCTCGACCTATAGTAAATGCTCAAGCCACCACCTCGAACCCTTTTGGGTCTCTTGGTCAATCACCGGGCTATAATGTTCAGTCCATCCCTATGGCTTCTAGTCCTTTTTCTTATGGTATGCCCAACTTCACTTCGTAGTTTTCGAACTCCATCCAGTTGCTGGCCCTAATGCTAACATTGGGATTGGGGGCAGTACACCTCCGTACACTCCTTTTTCGTTTAGTGGATCTCAAATCCCTTAAATGACTCCTAATATGGGAGGTATTCCTACTTTTAACCCTAGGTCCAATCCTCCTACTTCTGGGTGGAATAATCAACCTGGCGGATAAGCTTCGGCTCAAGTTCCATCCTACAACCCTAACTCCTCAGTGCAGATTCCGACCAATACATTTGGCATGACGAATCCGCCTCTATCCTCTGGATTCCCACCCGGAGGAGGTCAGTTTCATGCTTTGGGAAACCCCCAACCCAGATCTAATCCGCCTGGGGGCAATTTCTATAACCCTCAACAGAACATTCCTGCTGGAATGATGCCCAACCAACCTTTTATGAATCATCCTGGAGGAGGGCCTTATAATGTCAGACATGTCCATGGTGCTTACTAGAGCCTTGGATGGCCTGTAGTTCCTCAAGCACAATATTTCCTGGGAGCTTGAGGCCAGATGTCACAACCCCGTCTCCCTTTTTTGGCCACGCTTAATCTGCCAGATTTGTCTAAGTTAATGAACGACCTAATGAGTCATGATCCTACATGGCCCCCTATTCCCACTAAACTTTCTTCGAACATCCCGAAGTTCAAGGGAAAGAATGGAGAGGATCTTGGTGATCATGTCACTACCTTTCACCTTTGGTGCTCATCAAATTCCCTTAATGAGGATTCTATTCAGTTGAGATTATTTCAACGCACCCTCATCAGAGTTGCTGCGAAATGGTATATTGAGCTACCTAGGGGGGTATATGGGACTTTTAGTGAGTTGGTGATGGTCTTACTTAACCACTTCTAGTTGCCCATTCATTATTATGTTGGATTAGAATTGTTGTCAACTTTACGCCAAGATACCGCCACTCATATATCGGATCATATCCAGAAGTGGCGTAGACGAAAGAGGTTGATTAAGACCCCTATATCCATGAACTTTCTTTTAGAATGGTTTCTTAAGTATTTGCATGCTCCTATCTCGAAGGATGTTGCTACTTCCAGGGTTACCACTGAGGAAGAGGCGATCTTTAGAGCCCAACAGTTAGACTTGATATATGCTCAGTCTAGGATGTTATACCACCTTCTTCTGGATGCATTGCAGTCAACTTACGACCCTAGGAAAAATCTCAGACCTCATGTCGATGGAATTACAGGTGCCACAAATGTAAAGTCCGTAGACTCGGTGACAAGCCATATGAAAGAGTTGTCATTAAACAAGTTTGCAGGAGGACCAACCTTGTCTGTGTCTTCCAACCCCACTCAGTCAGTGGATGTACACTCGTGCAATCGTCGACCAACCCGAATGGTAACCAACAACCAGGAGGGAATAAGAAGAAAGGACGTAATAATCGTAAGGGTGGGAAAAATGGTAATAATCCCAAGGACAATGGTAATAATGAGAAGATGGGTAATAATGCTAGAGAGGGCAAATGAGAAAGACGTAAGGTGAAGTTTCCCTGTAAAATTTGCACAGATGATCACCTTACCCATTTATGCCCCAAACTTGTAGAATATGCAAGGCTATTATCTCAATCACCCGTTGTGCTGACGAATCCATTCCCACATAATCAACACATGGCCTTGAGCTCTTCAAATGCCGAAAATGTGGCTGGTGGGAGTCAAAACCTGCCATTGCAAGATGGCGATTGTTTATGTATCAATATGGTCGATGTGAAATTTAATTTAGCCACTTGATCTCGAGACTATAGCTCTTCACAAGCTATTCCTGGTCTAGAATCTCCTCCTCGTCCTCCGGAGATGACTTTATAGATTGAGAAACCAGAGCCACCGCCTCATATTCTGAAAGGAGTACTCAAGTGCTCTACCCACAACCCAAATGCTAGAGCCACCCATAACTACTCTATTGTTGAGGACCTGGCTCAAACCCCTTGTGTGATGTCGGGTTTGGAGGTACTCCAGAGGTGTCCTTCACAGAGGAATGCCTTATTATCTGCTTTAGGAGCTCTAGAACCTAGTGGCTCAAAAGTTATCAATTTTGATGTCACAGATGTGAGGCCTCGCTTGCCTTACCATGTGTCTTTCCAAATCCACATGGAGTACTCAAAGTATACCATAAAACGTGTGGTTGTTGATGAAGGCATTGCTACGTGTGTGATGTCCCTGATTTGTTGGAAAGCTCTCTGTTCTCCATGTTGATGAATGTAGCTATAGGAGACATCCTCCAACTTACAAACCTATGAGATGTGGAATATAGAAGCTATTTGAAGCCTTTCTCTCAGCTTACAAACCTAAGAGAAATCCCCTAAGAGGGGTTCGTGGTTCCATCCTGGGACAGAGCTAGAAAAGTAGAGATGACCTCGTCCATGACACGAGAGAGAAGAACACCAGATGATTATGAGGTGGAAAAGTGATCTGCTGAGTTAGGACGTGTCTGTGGTTGAGCACAAGGTGAACGTGGGAAATCCCAAAAGAGTTGGGCACATCATCATGTGAATAGAAATGAAGATGTTGTGATGTCCTCCTCTGAGCAGCAAAGTTGACGAGAAGACTCCAAATGATTCTCCTATTGGTGTTAGTGGGAAAACAGATCTGTAGAGTGGACGAGCACAAGTGAACGTGTGAAGATCTAGTTCATTTGTGTAATGTAGTGAATCAGAGCTATGGAATCCCTATGGATGTGCCCCTGGTAGATGAGCACTAGTGGGTGTATCCAATCCTTTGCTATATATTGTTCAATAGTCAGACCTACCTGTAACCCTAGTTATTGTGTAAAGGGTACATGTCGACACTAGGTTAATATGATTAAATATAAACAAGATAATTAATAATGTGAATATTAATTATAATAATAAATATAATAATAAGTGTATTTGACTTAGAGAGGTTGGCCCTGTTGTGCCAATAGACGCCCTTGTTAATTGGTCAAAGTCTAATATAAGTAGGAGATGATTCTCCATTGTAGAATCATATCCTTCTCATATGTTTTGGAAATTTCAGCAAGTACTTCTCTTTGGCAAAGGTGCACACCTCTCTTGGGTGCTATTGTTCTAGGGCTTAAGCACCCTCTTGTGTGCTAAGTCATTCTTGGTGGTGAAAGTTCTTTCTCTTGAAGAATATAGAAAATGATTTGGCTAGGTTTTTTTCCCATGTTTGAGAAGGGTTTCCTAGGATATATCTTGTGCATGGTGTTTCTTCTTGTGATCTTGATTGCTACAACATTCTTGTCTATGGTTAAGACATGATGAAATTAAAAGATCTACATGCTTAACCTAGCTTATGGAAAATCGACACGGTATCAGAGCATAGGTCTTGAAGATCCCATTGCACAAGACTTCTCCAGATCTTTCACACTCTCATTTGCAGAAACCGTACGACCCTCCTAGGGTTTCCAGAAAATCCGTACGACCTTTTTTTCAGAGAAGTTTCACCACTCAAAACTTGGACGCTTGTGCTGAAAAAGGCTTAGAAGGGTGAAACCTCCTTCAACGCACCTTCAACAAGTCTCAGAACTAAATTCTGAGCATTTTCAAAATTGTGACCCTAAGGGTTTCTAGGGTTTCGTCAAAATTCTGCAGAAAATTCTGAATCGTATTTCTGAAAATTTCTTGAAGAAGTTATCATACTTAAAGGATTATTGTTGGTAGTCATAAGTCCAACAAAACCTAAAAGTGCTACCCTATCCTAGTTGTTAGGTTTTCTAGCCTAGTTGACAAGGGTTTGTGAAGATGAGAAATTTCATGATGGGAAGCAAGCTCAACACAAGACTCCAAAGCAATGAAGACATCAACATCTCAGCACTGTCAGGTATGGTTCCTGTTATCGTGCAGTTTATAGTTAAGATAGTAAATGGATGAAGAGTAGTCAAACTGGTGTAACTGAACCAATCCCACCCACTTTCACCTCGATGGGAAGGTTCTTTCTGTTTAGGGAGGTAAAGCCTAGGGGAGACGTCCCTGGTGACCTGGGGTTTTGAGAAGGCAAAGGATTGAAGGCTAAAATACAATTTCCCCCCTCACAAGTCATCACCAAGCAGATAGTCCGGCTAACTAGACAATAAAAAGAAGTATAACCAAAAGAGAATGTACTTGCCTGATTAAAAGCAACAAGAAACATATATGCAAGCTTACTCTCTTGGTTAGTACTTCATATGTCAATGACTATCTGATAACATAAGCAATTGAGCAATAAATATTGACGAAGTCAATGTTTGTACAATAACAATGATATGCAATGTCACTTCTTCAATAAATGTTTAGAAAAAACGTGGCATTCAATGTAATAATCAACACTTCATTCTAGTAATGCCTCTAAATAACCATTCAATTTCTCATAGAAAAAAAATGATAGCTGCACAAAGAGTTTAATAGCAAGAAATGACGGAACCACTCAGTTAGTAGGGTTAGATCCAGGCTAGGGTTAGAATAGTTAGGGTTTCATTCAAAGTGTTTGATTGGAGTTGTGATCAATTTTACTCAAGACAATAAGTCTTTTAGATCAGTGCCTCAAGGTTAATGGAGTCAAAGGTAGAGGACACACAAGTTGAAGGATCAGGTGAAAATAATAGCGCTAAGGACAAGAGGGTTAGACCCTGAGGTGTTGCTAAGGCAAGGCCTCAAGGATGAAACCCTAGGGGAGAGAGGCTCACTTTGGTGTAGGGGAACTAAACCTCAGTGCTCTCTCCTCCTTCCTTAGGTCAAATGGAAAATGGCTAGCTCTGAAAAAAGGTATAAAACTAAGACAAGAGGATTTTCTAGGCAATGTGTTGCTATGGCAAGGATTTACCAGCAAACCCTAGAAAAATGACTCATCAAGGTGTAGTTGAACTAGGCCCTGATGCGTCTTCTTATTCTTATCTCAAAGAAGTAAAAATGACTAGCATAGAAAAGGAAGGATAGAGTGTAGTTAAGGCTAGGCTCAATCCTCTTCAACATGAAAGAGTGGAGTGTTGCTAGGGCAAGGCTCTATCTCACTTCAGCAAATGAAATGGATAAAAATCTTGATGGGGACATGAGACAAGGACATACAATGTTTTCTTTTCCCCTAGGGTTTATTCAACAAATTATAACCATAAATGCAAGAGAAATAAAACTACAAACATTCAATTAAGAAGTTTTGCAGAAATTTACTTACATTCAACAAAGAAATCAAGTAGCAAACCCTAGTTGTAACACCTTCCACCAAGATAAATGCCAAAATGCTAATACAAATTCTCCTTCAACAGGTACGCTTCAAATTTTCAGCCAAAACCCTAAAGAGGGTGCAAATTTCTGACCACACCAAGTGGTGAGTGAGAGATCATGAAAAAATGAGAGTGAAAACCCTCAATTTATACTGTTCAATGACCTAATTTTACTTTTTAGGTCATAAAAAGGTCGAGAAGTCCAAAATACTAAAAATCATACTATTTTACCTTAAATGCTTAAAATTAAAAGCTAATCAAGCTAAAGAGAGACATCATGCCCCTTTAAGGGTGACGTTAGCCCCTTCTAGGGAAAATGAAGCATCCTGGAGCAAGACGTTAGCCCTCTTTGGGCTTCTCCAACCTACCACATGTGCCAAAACTGCCCCAACTATTTCCCAAAATGTCCATGCTACTAGGTGACGTCCTAGGCCTTCCAAGGCCAACGTTCCATGGGGAAGGGCACAACCCCCCTAGTTCAAGGTCTGTTAGGGTGCGTCTGCAAGATGTCCTCCTTCTCTACTGTGCAAAACCTCTGGTCCATCCTTGTCCTGTCTCTTCCCCCTGATGGGGTCTCAACATCCATCTAGTGGGCTCTTCATCCCCATGGAGGTCCAAATTGATCATCTCCCCATGTGTACCGATCCAACATGGTACCTTTCCGTCGGGCATGATCATGCACATCAACAGCTACGCCATCCATGGGCTCATAAGTCACAGGGATTATAGCAATGTCAATCACATCTCATCATCATTATTATTAAACATGTGCATAAAACCCCTATTACCCCAGTTAAAAGATCAAAGACATTATACAAGCCTGCAATACAAGTTTTGGCTAAGTGACAGGGTGTCCTATTGTGCTAGTGTTCACTAATAGAGGAAAGTTTCCGGAAGAGATTTCATCTGAGCCATGTAAGTGGGTGATGTGGATAAGGGATGTCCAGGAAAGTGGGTGCAAAAATTTACCTGTGGGTGCCTTTGTAGAAGGCGAGCTGCACCTGTCCTGGATGCAATTCTTTCCAAGCCCATTCATGCCTTTATTATTTATTCTTTTTTCTTTATTGTTTTTTTTCTTCAAGAGGCTAATCAAGGGACACTGCCCTGGCATGGTGACCAGTGGTGACAGCGTTACCCATAAGTAATTTCACAGAAATCAAAAGGCTAGCTCGTGATGAAACCCCCTTTCCCTTGGCCATGCAACCAAGGGTCTCTACCCTAATGTGGTAACCAGCTGGTGGTAATGTCAAACTGCTAGGCACCCATGGACCTAATAGGCTGGCTCGTGATGAGACCCCTTATCCTCTAACTAGGTCTTGTTTTATTATTTTTGCGGGTCCCTCTTGTTTCTTGCTAAGAAGCCTTTCATTTCTTTCTCGTGGATCCCTAGGAGAAGCATCTCGAGGTTTATTTCTTAGGCTTTTATCTTTTTCCAGCTTGCTTTTACCTTCTAGGCCTTTAGCCCCTTATTCCCACTAGGTAAGGTGTAACCCTGAAAATAGGTCAACTCGATGCCCGAATAAGTGTAATGGGATAGGTGAGCGGGAAGCAAATGAAAAAGTGGTGCTATGACGGGAGCAGACGATGGATTTTTAGAAATCCCCCCTAGTGGAAAACTGGAACCTACAGACACATGCTTACTAGGGCATCCTGTCAATCCCCCCAGACATGGTCAATTGGAAAAGTATAAGATCCAAGAATTTGTTAGAAACAAAAGGAATTAAATGGACATATTCAAAGGTTTTGATGATCAAAGTGACACATAGCATGATACCTGGACTCATTACCTTATGGAGAAAGAACCATCTCCGACACAAGACCAAGCCGATGGTGATGGATGCTGCTGCTGGTGGCAAGGTAGAGGTATTGAAAGGGAGAAAACACGGGCCCTCCAGGGCCATGCTAAAGTCGATCCAACTCTTGGTACTCCATGTCTAGGACCTGTGGGCCTCGAGACATGATCTCCTAGCTATCCCTAAAAGTGGGAGATAACATTTATCTCCAACTTGGGGACATGTTCTCACCATAGAGTTCATGAGAACCTCAACATCTCTGGCATAACCTACGTACTTGCTTGATCTCAATAGCAATATCAATAACCGATTGGGGTGGTAATACCACCACAACATATATATATATATATATATATATATAGACTGAAATAAAACAATCATAAATGTAAATGTAAAGCAAACTACTTACCAATACTTACCTTTTTGCTAGATGTTTTAGTCAAACAACCAGTTAAGCCAATCCAACAACATCCCACAATACCTACCTTTGTGCTTCATCATAAGATAGAATAGTGACAAGTTAAGCACAACAATACCATGAGTTAGAAAATGCATTGTATCTATGGAAGTTGTAAGGTCTAGCTCATGGAGGCGGGTGGGAGGGAAAAAGTCATACCAAGTCAACCTATGAGGAAAGCACTCAATCCACTTTAGGAAGGAAACATGAAAAGTCCACGATTTAGAATATTGGCTCAAAAGGTATGCAAACTGGCTACATGGACGTCCTCATACTCTGAAGCCTAGGAGGGGATTGACAAGGATGTAGCAAACGACTGGTAAATTCTCAAGGGAAAGTTGAAAAACTGAGATGATAGACTTAAAATTTTAGTACTCAACTAACCCTTTGATTCTAGGGTTTTCCCCTTAGGAAACTCAATATAAAAGACATATCTCCCAACTACACCTCTAGAGACACAACAAAGTAAAATAATGGGAGGTGGCTGGAGAATATTGTCATAAGAGTCCTTCTTGAGGCACACAATGCCCTCACTCCTATCAAGACCTGAGCATAATGATGGTTGGCAATATTTTTCATAGAAAGAATCCAAACGCTCAAGGGAGTACTCATCAAAAGCCCCAAGGTATGACTAAAAAATATCAGGAGGATAAGGGGCTAGGTCATCCTTGGTTGTTTGGGGAGCATCGGTCAATATATCATCCCCTTGTTGCCACTACTCAAAATCAAAAGTAATCTATTGTGATAACTGTGAAGGAAACAATTGGGAATGATTCTCAATGTTGTAAATGGGGTCGATATTAAAACCGACCACATCCCATTTACGTTTTCCAACACGTATGAATTCGTCAATATCAACTATGTTAATATCAGTATCATAACATGGAGGATTCAAAACATCCAACACCTCTCTACTCTCTGCATCATAAGATAAAGAATCATTAAAAATCTGGAAGGGGAAATAACTCACCTTACTTAATCTTTCCTGTGCAGGAGCTTCAAGTATTTGGATAACTTCATCAAGTGGAAGATTTGCCTCAACATCTTCAATCTTGAGATATAGAGGATCTAGCTTGTCCAAGGGTTCCATTTCTTCTTCACTCTCTGAATCATAGAACAAGGTATCATAAAAAAACTGAAAAGGAAAATGACTTACCTCATTCCCTTCATCTTATGCAGGAGGGATAGGATCTTGGAGAGCTTCATCAGACTGAGGAGCGGTCACTGGTGCTTCATCCTCATAATTCAAATCTCTAATTATATCTTCGCTGCATTCTATTGAATCATGGAAGAAACCTTGCTCCTCTTCAAGGGGCTAGAAAGGTTCTTCATAAATCTCTTCTTTCACATCAGAGGGTTCTTGATGTTGAATATGATATGAATTTATGAGATTTGCTATAATCTTAGTAGTGAATCCTCCGTCTTCCAAAGCTATTGTGAGATTATGAAGGGCATCTTCATACGTTTGGCAACGTTGTTTGGTAAAGTCAATAAACCGACTGATGATGTGTATGAAAGATGATATACCCCTATCTTCGCAACAACTCTTAAACCAATCTTGCAAGTAGGATGGCAAAGTGAGTATGAATAATTTTATAAGAGCATCCTCTCCTCCCAATTTTGTCTCGCTCATATAGTCCAAAAAAGTTACAATGTGAGGAGTTGGGATACCACAAAATCTTGGAGAGTTGTTTAGCCATTTTGTATCAAATTAAATTGGGTATCCTTGAAAACTTTTGAAATCAATAGTCGAATACATTTTTTCCCAGTGTGCCATGATCCCATAACTTGGAAATATCACAGAATTGAGAGTGCACCCTAGAAAAGTCAGTGGAGTTGCCAGATAATTTGCCTGAAACTATCAAAGGATAAGGGAAAACACCTTAAGTGGAGTCGCCAGGTAAGATTGTAACATAAGGCTTCTGAGGCAAGGCTTACTGAAAAGTGTCATCTTGAAGAGAATTGACTCAGTGTTCCCCGACAATGGTGCCAAAATGTTATCACGCAGTTTGTAGTTAAGATAGTAAATGGATGAAGAGTAGTCAAACTGGCGTAACTGAACCAAGCCTATCCACTGTCACCTCGATGGGAAGCTTCTTTCTGTTTAGGAAGGTAAATCCCAAGGGAGACAACCCTGATGACATGGGGTTTTCAGAAGGAAAAGGATTGAAGGCTAAAAGATAATTTCCTCCCTCACAAGTCATCACCAAGAAGATAGTTCAGCTAACCAGCCAATAAAGAGAAGTATAACCAAAAGAGAATGTACCTGCCTGATACAAAGCAACAAGAAACATATACGCAAGCTTACTCACTTGGTTAGTACTTCATATGTCAATGACTATCTGATAACATAAGCAATTGAGCAATAAATATTGACAAAGTCAATGTTTGTACAATAGCAATAATATGCAATGTCACTACTTCAATAAATGTTTAGAAAAAAACATGGCATTCAATGCAATAATCAACACTTCATTCTAGTGTTAATGTTTAATTCATTATTATAGTTGTTTGCATTTCATTAGATAAAAATAGCATAATCCAAGATCACTGAGAAATACACAATCACAAGAGACACAACATTTATCTTGGGAAACCCTCTAGGGGAAGA
>JZKD02S1754858.1:72160-96299 GCA_000966675.3 Picea glauca
TATAGATAGCCAATACAATGCCAAGAGATCTCTTAAACTAATACAGAAAGTCCTCTCCCAGATATGCGCCACTCTCTCTCTCCTTCTTCTCCAACAACAGATCCAAAACTTGTCTGTCAATGAGCAAGTGAGTTGTGTGTCTAAGTGACGCGCTAGCCTCCTTATTTATATTAGACTGGCACGTGTGAAGTGTCTCTTCACTGGCAAGTCTGACTTCTCCCACTGGGTGGTTATAACCACCTTAATTACAGTCTGGGGCCTCTTTAATATCTGTTGGGACTGACTTCTTATTCTGCCTATTATAATTAACATTTGACCAATCCGCAAAAGGGGCTTTGGTCCTATTACTATAGCCGACAAGATCAATACACAATGGGGATTGATCCAATGAATAATATATCAAATAATAATAAGAATACTCTTTGTAGTTACATTATTTAAACATCTAGTAGTGCCTCTAAATAACCATTCAATTGCTCATAGAAAAAAAACGATAGTTGCACAAAGAGTTTAATAGCAAGAGATGACGAAAACACTCAGTTAGTAGGGTTAGTTCTAGGCTAGGGTTAGAATAGTTAGGGTTTCATTCGAAGTGTTTGATTGGATTTGTGATCAAGTTTACTCAAGACAAGAGGTCTTTTAGATCAGTGCCTTAGGGTTAATGGAGTCAAAGGTAGAGGACACACAAGTTGAAGGATCAAGTGAAAATAATAGCGCTAAGGATAGGAGGGTTAGACCTTGAGGTGTTGCTAAGGCAAGGCCTCAAGGATGAAACCCTAGGGGAGAGAGGCTCACTTTGGTGTAGGGGAACTAGGCCTCAATGCACTCTCCTCCTTAGGTAAAATGGAAAATAGCTAGCTCAGAAAAAAGGCATAAAACTAAGACAAGAGGATTTGCTAGGCAACGTGGTGCTATGGCAAGGCTTTACCAACAAACCCTAAAAAAACTACTCATCAAGGTGTAGTTGAACTAGGCCCTAATGCGTCTTCTTCTTCTTAACTTAGAGAAGTAAAAATGGATAGCATAGAAGAGGAAGGATAGAGTGTAGCTAAGGCTAGGCTCAATCCTCTTTAGCATGAAAGTGTAGAGTGTTGCTAGGGCAAGGCTCTATCTCACTTCAACAAATGAAATGGCTAAAATTTTTTACGGGGACATGAGACAAGGACCTACAATGTGTGCTTGTCCCCTGGGGTTTATTCATCAAATTATAATGATAAATTAAAGAGATATAAAACTACAACCATTCAATTAAGAATTTTTGCATAAATTTACTTACATTCAACAAAGAAATCAAGTAGCAAACCCTAGTTGTAACACCTTCCACCAAGATAAATGCCAAAATTCCAATAAAAAGTCTCCTTCAACATGTTGCCTCAAAATTTCAGCCAAAACCCTAAAGAGGGCACAAATTTCAGACCTCACCAAGTGGTGAGTGAGAGATCATGAAAAAATGAGAGTGAAACCCTCAATTTATACTGTTCAATGACCTAATTTTACTTTTTAGGTCATAAAAAGGCCGAGAAGGCCAAAATACTAAAAATCATATTGTTTTACATTAAATGCTTAAAATTAAGAGATAATGAAGCTAAAGAGAGACATCATGCTCCTTTAAGGGTGACGTTAGCCCCTTCTAGGGAAAATACAACATCCTGGAACAAGACGTTAGCCCTATTTGGGCTTCTCCAACCTGCCACACATGGAAAAATTGCCCGAGTTGTCTCCCAAAACGTCCATGCTGCTAGGTGATGTCATGGTCATCATGGGTGATGTCCTAGTCCTTTCAAGGCCAATGTTCCACGGAGAAGGGCACAGCCCCCCTAGTTCAAGGTCTGTCGGGTGTGTCTGCAAGATGTCCTCCTTCTCTCCTATACAAAATCTCTGGTCCATCCCTGTCCTATCTCTACCCCTTGATGGGGTCTCAACATCCATCTAGTGGGCTCTTCAGCCCCATGGAGGTCTGAACTGATCATCTCCCCATGTGTACCAGTCCAACATGGTACCTGTCCGTCGGGCATGATCCCGCACATCAACAGCTACGCCCTCCATGGGCTCATAAGTCACAAGGATCATAGCAATGTCAATCACATCTCATCATCGATATTATTAAACATGTGCATAAAACCCCTATTGCCCCAGTTAAAAGATCAAAGACATTATACAAGCCTGTAATACAAGTTTTGGGAAAGTGATAGGGCATCCTATTGGGCTAGTGTCCATTGGAAGAGGAAAGTTTCCGGAAGAGATTTCATCTGAGCCATGTAAGTGGGTGATGTTGATAAGGGATGTCCAGGCAAGTGGGTGAAAATCTTTACCTGTGGGTGCCTTTGTAGAAGGCGAGCTGCACCTGTCCTGGATGTAATTCTTTCCAAGCCCATTCATGCCTTTATTATTTATTCTTTTTTCTTTATTGTTTTTTTTTCATCAAGAGGCTAATCAGGGGACACTTCCCTGGCGTGGTGACCAGTGGTGACAGCGTTACCCACAAGTACTTTCATAGAAATGAGAAGGCTAGCTCGTGATGAGACCCCCTTTCCCTTGGCCATGCAACCAAGGGTCACTACCCTGGCATGGTAACCAGCTGGTGGTAATGTCATACTGGAGGTACCGATGAACCTAATAGGCTAGCTCGTGATGAGACCCCCTATCCTCTGACTAGGTCTTGTTTTATTATTTTTGCGAGTCTCTCTTGTTTCTTGCTGAGAATCCTTTTATTGCTTTCTCATGGATCCCTGGGCAAAGCATCTTGAGGTTTATTTCTTAGGCTTTTATCTTTTGTCAGCTTGCTTTTACCTTTTGGGCCTTTATCCCCTTCTTCCCACTAGGTAAGTGCAACCCTGAAAATAGGTCAACCCGGTGCCCGAAACAAGTGTAATGGGATAGGTGACCGAGAAGCAAGATGAAAAAGTGGTGGTATGACGGGAGCAGATGATGGATTTTCATAAATCCCCCCTTGTGGCATACTAAAACCTATAGACACAGGCTTACTACGACATCTTGTCAATCACCCTAGACATGGTCAAGTGGGCAAGTATAAGATCCAAGCATTTGTTAGAAACAAAAGGAATTAAATGCACTATTCAAAGGTTTTGATGATCAAAGTGACACATACCATGATACTTGGCCTCATTACCTCATGGAGCAAGAACCATCTCTGACACAAGACCAGGCCGATGGTGATGGATGATGTTACTGGTGGCAAGGTAGAGGCTCTGAAAGGGAGAAAATATGGGCCCTCCAGGGCCATGATAAAGTCAATCCGACTCTCGGTACTCCATGTCTAGGACATGTGGGCCTCGAGACATGATCTCCTAGTTATCCCTAAAAGTGGGGGATAACAATTCCTATCAATGAAAATACTTGGCTAATTGACATTGGTGCCTCCAAGCACATGACCGGTATTAGAAAACAGCTAACACACTTCATTGAGAAAGAGACACATCTACACACAGTCCTTGGAGATGATGCTAGATATAACTTGAGAGGAGTTGGAACCTCCACTTTCCAACTAGATTCAAATATGCAACTCAAACTGGAAGAGGTTCTATATGTACCAGGAATGAAGAGAAACCTTGTCTCTATTTCATCACTTGAAGAGAAAGGTTACAAAATTAACTTCTCAGAAGGAAGAGTCCTTGCATGGCACAAAGACTGTCATATCAGCTGTTCCAAAGTAATCGGCATTAGAGATAACAACTTATACAAGTTGACCATCAAACCAGTTCAAGCCTTACTACATGACACTATCTGCCTAAGTGAGTTATGGTATAGAAGGTTTTCTCACATTCATTATAGATCTCTTCCAACTCTAAGGAAAATGGTAATAGGTCTACCAGAGATCCAGATCCAACATGAAGGCGTTTGCAAACGTTGTGCCCTTGGTAAAAATGTTAAAGGATCCTTTCCCAGCAGTGACAACAGATCCAAGGAAATCTTGGACTTGATTCATTCAGATGTATGTGGGATAATGATTGTTTCATCCTTAAATGGGTACTTGTACTATGTGTTATTCATAAATGACCACTACAGGAAAACCTGGATCTACTTCTTGAAGAACAAGGATGGATTCCTTGCCAAATTCCAAGAATTCAAATCTGAGGTTGAAAACTTGACTGGAAGAAAATTCAAAGTATTGAGATCAGACAGTGGAGGAGAATACACCTCAAAAGAATTCATCAATTTCTATATTGAAGTAGGGATCAAGAGGGATCTCACAGTTCCGTACAACCCTCAACAAAATGGGGTTTCTGAAAGGAAGAACAGAACCATCTTTGAAGCAACTAAGGCAATGATACATGATCAGAGTCTACCCATGACTCTATGGGGAGAAGCATGTATGACTGCAGTATATGTTCAAAACTGTAGCCCTCATCAAATCCTAAAGAACATTACTCCAGAAGAAGCATTCACCAAAGTGAAACCTGGGATCAAACACTTCAGAATATTTGGATGTCCAATGTACCTTCATGTACCTAAAGAAAAGAGATCCAAACTAGAACCTTCAGGAAGAAAAGGTACATTTGTAGGATACAGTGAATCCTCAAAAGCATACCAAATATACATCTGAGGACAAAGACAAATTGAAGTAAGCAAAGATGTTACTTTTGAGGAAGAAGTATCCTTCCAGAAATTTAGAGAAGCTCAGATGGAAATAGATGGTGAAACAATACATCCTTCTCATTCAACAGTTCAGAGGGGGACATATATTGTTTCAGATGAGCCAACAACACTAGATGATCCAGTTCCTCCAGCAGATTCAGTTTCCCCAAGTAATATACCAAGAGACATCACTGTTGGATATAAAATACCTGATTGGGCACGCCAAACGTTAGAAGAAATAGAAAGACATAAATCTCCACAAGGAGAAATTCAAGAAAGAAAGAGGCCCAAGAGATTCTCTAGCTACCTTTCAGCTATGACCCACATTCTTGATTCAGAACCAACCTATCATGGAGAAGCCTCAGGTGAACAAGTATGGAAATATGCCATGACTGAAGAATATCGATCTATACTAAAGAATGATGTATGGGATGTTGTCCCAAGACCAAAAGGGAAGTCTGTAATAACTGCCAAATGGATTTAAAAAATCAAACATGTTGTTGATGGAAGCATTGAAAAATATAAAGCAAGATTTGTGGCCAGAGGGTTCTCACATATAGAGGGAGTCAACTGCGACGAGACATTTGCACCAATAGCCAGATATACCTCCATTCAATCCATCATTGCACTAGTTGCTTCCATGGACTGGAAGCTACATCAGATGGATGTAAAGAGAACTTTTCTCAATGGTGAAATTGAGGAAGAAGTCTATATTGAACAGCCAGAAGGTTTTGTTATACACAACGGGAAATCTCATGTTTGCGGATTGAAGAAAGCTCTATACGGCCTAAAACAAGCCCCACGTGCTTGGTAAGAAAAAATGGATGGTTTCTTGATGAGTTTGGGTTTTAACAAAAGCTCAGCCAACCCAAACTTATATTATAGCGTTAATGGAAATGAATGATTGATTCTAGTTCTATATGTGGATGATCTTTTCATCACTGACTCAGAAAGATTCATTGTTGAATGCAAACATGCATTAACTGCCAAATTTGAAATGAAGGATTTTGGGCCAAATGCATTATTTGTTGGGACTAGAAGTATGGCAGAGATCAGACGAAATTTTCCTAGGTCAAGGAAAATATACCTTGGAGATTCTGAAAAGATTCCAAATGACAGAGTATAAATCCATGCTAACTCCAATGGTAATGGACCTGAAGAAGATGAATGATACTAACTTAGGAGATGTAGATCCACATTTATATCGACAACTTATTGGATCCTTGATGTATCTCGTTAACACCAGACCAGACATTTGCTATGCAGTAAATTTGCTTAGCCATTTTATGAGCCAACCAAAACAAAGACATTGGATAGCTACAGAATATGTATTGAGATACTTACAAGGCACAATTGGTTATGGCCTAAGATATGCAACAAATGTGGATCTAACCTTGGAAGGGTATGTTGAATTAGACTGGGCAAGAAGTGCACTAGATAGAAAAAGCACCTCAGGTAACTGCTTCACCCTAGGTTCAGCCATGGTTTCCTGGTGCAACAAAAAACAAAGATTTATGGCTTTGAGTACACTAGAGGCAGAATACATTGCACTAAACGTGTCAGTTCGTGAAGCTGTATGGCCACAAAATTTTGACAAACTTGTTCGATCATTAGATGGATCCGACTATCATTCATTGTGACAACCAGAGCTATGTGAAGCTCTCAGTGAACCCAATATTTCATGACAAATCAAAACACAATGAAATCAAGTACCACTATATCAGAGACATGGTACAGAGGAAGACAGTTCATGTTCAGTATCTTTTCACCCATGAACAAATTGTTGATATCTTCACTAAATCACTTGCCAAGACAAAGTTTGAGTATTTCCCTAAGAAGCTTGGCCTGATGGAGAATGCCTCCCTAGCTGAGAGGGAGTGTTGATGAATGCAGCTATAGGAGACATCCTCTAGCTTACAAACCTATGAGATGTGGAATATAGCAGCTATGTGAAGCCTTTCTCTCAGCTTACAAACCTGAGAGAAAGCCCCTAAGAAGGGTTCATGGTTCCAGCCTGGGACATAGCTAAGAACGTAGAGATGACCTCCTCCATGATGTGAGAGAGAACTCCAGATGATTATCAGGTGGAAAAGCGATCTGCTGAGTTAGGATGTGCCTGTGGATGAGCACAAGGTGAACGTGGGAAATCCCAAAAGAGCTGGGCACATCATCATGTGAATAGAAATGAAGATGATGTGATGGCCTCCTATGAGCAGCAGAGTTGATGAGAAGAGTCCAGATGATTCTCCTATTGGTGGCAGTGGGAAAGAAGATCTGTAGAGTGGACGTGCCTATGGACGGGCACATGTGAACGTGTGAAGATCTGGTTCATCTGTGTAATGCAGTGAATCAAAGCTATGGCATCCCTATGGATGTGCCCCTAGTGGATGAGCACTAGTGGGTGTATCAGATCCTTTGCTATATATTGTTCAAGAGTTAGACCTACCTTTAACCCTAGTTATTGTGTAAAGGGTACAGGTCGGCCCTATGTTAATATGATTAAATATAAACAAGATAATTAATAATGTGAATATTAATTATAATGATAAATATAATAATAAGTGTATTTGACTTAGAGAGGTCCACCATGTTGTGCTAATAGACACCCTTGTTAATTGGTCGAAGTCTAATATAAGTAGGAGATGATTCTCCATTGTAGAATCATATCCTTCTCATATGTTTTGGAAATTTCAGCAAGTACTTCTCTTTGGAAAAGGTGTGCACCTCTCTTGGGCGCTAGTGTTCTAGGGATTAAGCACCATCTTGTGTGCTAATTCATTCTTGGTGGTGAAAGGTCTTTCTCTTGAAGAATATAGCAAAGGATTTGGCTGGGTTTTTCTCCCTTGTTTGAGAAGGGTTTCCCAGGATATATCTTGTGTTCTTTTGCATGGTGTTTCTTCTTGTGATATTGATTGTTGAAACATTCTTGTCTATGGTTAAGACATGATGAAATTAAATGAACTACATGCTTAACCTAGCTTATGGAAAATCAAAACTACGACTCTTTCCAAGTCATCGAACATGTTGAATGCTTTTGACTGTCATTCCTTCCGCCCGAATGGTATTCTCCCTGCCTTTCCGGTCCAGTTAAGTGGGAAGATGGTAGAGGTGGAGGTAGAGGTAGTTGATGCGCCTCTTGATTATAACTTGTTACTAGGATGCGATTGGAACTATGCTATGGTCATCGTCATATCGTCTGTATTCCGTACTATTTGTTTTCCTCATGAAGGGAAGATCATGACAATCGACTAGTTATCCTTTGCGTACTCTAGTCCTACTACATCTGTTGGACTATCGACCTCCATGATCGACAATTCTCAATCGAAAACTAAGAATATCGGCATCAGAATGTATTCTTCCCTTATGGGTACTTTTGACTTCGTGGCACCAATTTACCACGTTTACGCCATGTCCAATAGGCCCATTTCGACTGGGAGGTCCTTTCTTTTCCACACTTCTTATTTTCGTGATCCATGGACCCTACCTTCCCCGAATTCATTTTGTGAAGGTCAGTTGCATGCTAGAATGGCCATGCCACTATCGACAACATAGATTGTGTATCAAGCTATTCTTGACTCTTCCATCGATCATGATCCTTTTCCCTCACTGACGGACGAGGAGGATCCTATTCTTAGGCCCCTGGGGGCCACTTCATTGTCTTGTTCACATGATTTCCTCGATTATACTTTTCCTTCGGATGAAGCTATCATCAAAGCCATGAATGGTTCTGACAAACCTTGTGATGATATGCATCACTGCTCTTATTTTCTCCCAAAGCTTGAAAGAATCGAGCATGATGACTTTCGATCTAACTTGAGTGAGATAGTCGGTCACGCCATAGTTCCACTTGATACACACTTTGTATTGCCAAGGAATAAAAAATATCTTGCGTCGTTGTTTAACTCACAGACAAGCTGAGTCTGTCTTAAACGATTTCCATAGTGGGGCTTATGGTGGCCATCTATCTGGGCTTGCGACAACCCCAAAATTTTTGTGAGCCATTTATTTCTGGACTACTATATTTTAAGATTGTATTGAAGTGGTTAAGAAGTTCCACCCCTACCAAGTGTTCACTCGAAAAATGTGCTCGCATCCAACCCCTCTTCACCCGGTCATTACCGTCGGTCTCTTCACCAAGTGGGGGGTGGACTTCGTGGATTCCAACCCAACTACGGCTAGGGGGCATAAACACATTATCGTGGCCATCAACTACTTTACTAAGTGGGTCGAGGCCATGCCTACAGTTAAATCTGATGAGAAGACTGCAACCTTCTTCATATTCAATCAAATTATCACCCGGTTCGGTATCTCGAGTGAGATTGTCACTGATCATGGCAGTCACTTTCAGAATGAAATGATGGAAAATCTAGTAGCTAAACTGGGGTTTAGACATGGTCATTCTTCTCCTTATTACCCCCAGGAAAATGTACAAGTAGAGGCCGTCAACAAGTCTCTCAAGACCATTTTTCAAAAACCTGTCAGTCAGAGTAAGTCCGATTAGCACATCATGCTATATTCTGCACTCTGGGCATACCAAACCTTGGTCAAGAGGCCACTGGATTTTCCCCTTTCCAGTTAGTACACGGTGTGGAGTCAATATTATGTATTGAATGTGAAATCCCTTCTCTTAACTTGGCAGTCGCGCTCCTACCTGACACTTCCGATCTTGAGAGACACTTTTTGCACCTAGAGAGTCTTGATGAGCAGCGTTGAGACACCTCTATGGCTATCGAGGAAAACAAAAAATGTGTCAAGGTCCAGTACGATAAGTCTGTCTGTCCTAAGTTGTACGTCAAGGGTGACTTTGTTTTCTTGTATGATCAAGCTAAAGAACCACTGGGGGTAGGTAAGTTTAAACCCATGTGGCATGGTCCTTATATCATGCGACGTGTGTTAGAAAAATGAGCCTATGATTTAGAGTATTATGAAGGGAATAGGTTGGTTGAGCTCAGAAATGGGCTCTACTTGAAAATATATTACACTTGAGCCCCAGGCTTGGGTGGAACTCTTTGTATACTAATGAAATTTAGTGTATATATCTTTTTTCTTTTCATCTTTGGGTTGCTTATTGAGTTTTCACTTGGGTGATAGATGTCAATGGAGTCTTCAGTCTACCTAGGATTCACAGATGGAGCTAGTCGTCATACATGGAACTTGGCTTTCACCGCTTGGGTGGTTTACTCACCCGAGGGTTTACTAGTGTCTTCAGAGGCGTATGCCTAGGGTCATCCATGAACAATGTGGTCGGGTATAGCATTGTTATAGAACTTTTGCGTGATGCTATCTCACATTGTATTTGTTCATTAGAACTTTGCCTAGAATCTCAGTTAGTAGTATGTCATTTGAACGACCATTACCGCGTGTGTGATCCTACTTTACTTCGACGATTCCTATGGGTACGTCTTTTAGAACAACAATTTGATTTTATTACATATTCTCACATTCCCAGGAATTATAATCATGGATCCGATGCTTATGCTAATTTCGTTTTAGATTGGCATTTGTCACATAACTAAAGCAAAGAAAACCATCTCATTAATGTACACATTGTAAAATATAAGTAAAGCCAATGATCCTTTTTTATATATTTCAAAAAATATGGTGTTTATAGTACAAAATTGGGGCTAATACCCTCAATACACATATACAGCCAATACTACAATATCCCACGACATATATGCATGTGGCACCAGATGTGTGTCATGGTAACAAAACACGACGTTTGCGAGATGCCGAAAGATTCGTACTCGTGCCCTGGGTACAACAATGACCTGTCGCTGCATGGCTTCAGGTAGATCGTCTACCTGAAACATGGGAATCCTATGAGTCAAACGTGATAGGTTACCCTACACGTTTTGTATGACCCTCTCGGCTTTTCCTCCCACCACCTCGTCTCTCTGGTTCCTCTGTCGATGTCAAGGGAAGCCTTCTGGTCGTCGCGGACCCATGTCTGTGTTACACAAATGTCCAATCAATACTTAAGCACCATCCAAAAATATTTTTGTTCTACTATACAAAAATACAAAAAAAAATGAAATATGTAAAAACTTTTGACGTACCTATGTCACCGTAGGCGACCCCTGGTGGGAGTGGCATGTTCGGGTCTCCTCGGAAGTCTATCCCTGCATAGGGATAGTCATCTAAGGAAATGACCTGTCGCTGCCACCAGTAGAAGAACTCCTCATTATAGGGTGTCGACACCCTACTCCCACTGCCACCTCATTACTTTGGTCCACTGTGCCATGGCTGGATTGCGAGGTCCTCTACGAAGAATCTTGACTCTAGGTCCCAGACCTAGAACCCGCTTGAAAAAGAAACTGCATAGGATAGAGACAAACCGAAAATTTATGTTACTCCCCTGTTTGCACTCTATCAACTGGTTTTTCATATTCACCATTAGTGAGGTACACCAGTCATATACCGTGGGTCTCATACACTGGATTGCATAGAACATGAGCGGTCTCGATGCCTGATGCAATGAGGCCGAACCTGTGATCCTGGTCAATACAAGGAAAATAATCTGCAGGCTGAGATTGTTTGTTGCCTGGATAGGGACTTGACTCCATACATTAGGAGTCCTTGCTACAAAGTGGGCGTCGATGTACTCCTCTATTTTCATTCCGCTCCCTACTCCCCGTGATTTGAGGTTTACAAGCTCTCCCCGGCTTGATAGACCAGTCAAAAAGTAAATATCCTCTACTTAAATTAAATAAGAGAAGAATTTAACCTGAATGAATTCCATCATAAAGTGGACATCTTTTTGTAAATTTCACTATATAAATGTTTCACAGTAGATGATGTAAGTCTTCCAAAAGTGGATTGTCCTCCCTGCCAATTGAAAACTTGTGCATTCTAAATTCTTCCATCCCTTCCTTGTGTGTTGCCATACCGATTTCAGTTATATCATCCTAACATGATGGAGGACAATGAAAAATAGGCTCAGTTGATTAATTAAATGTTTTTCTAAGTCTAACTTAGGAAAAGAACTATTGATGTGTTATAATCTTCAATTGACTTTATTGAGTACCTTTTCTAAGGTTAAAGTGAAAAATAATTTAAGTTGTGGTCTTTTAATATTGACCATTGATCTCATCTTGATGGAGAGAGAATATCTCATCCCTCCATCACTTTAGAGATTAGGCTTTCAATTACTCAACAAAGTATATGAGCAGATCGACTTGGCTAGGGGGCGCACTTGATAAAGAGGATTCGATTTCTGAGAGAGATTGAATTGCATGTATTTTGAGAGAGTTTTTGCAGTAGGATAGAGGAGACATTGACTGGTGGATCGACTCATTTCCTCACCAAATCGCAGAGGTATACTTTAGATCTGATAGGGTCATAAAGAGTGATGCGGGGGTGATGCAGGGGGTTCGTATGATTACTTAGAGGCTTACTTTTCTTGCCTCTATTTCGTTCTAGGAGGTTTTGAAGGAATCTAGGAGGGTCGTACGATTTTGTTGAGGAGGGTTTTGTTGATATTGTTTAGCTATTGGATGAGGCCGATTTAGCATTGTAAGATATCTCTATATTTTCCTGCATAATAATAAAAATCCACAAATTTGTTGCACTAGTTTTCCCTCTGGGGTTTTTCCTGGGACAAATTGTCCAAAAACAAGTGTGTACAACTGTTGTGATTGTTGTTATTCTTTACTATTTAATCCTGGTTATTATTTCTGTTGTTCATATTATTTTTGTGAAGACAAAACCTAGATAAATCAGTTAAATAATTGAAAAGTGAACTAGGTTTTAGAAATTTCACATTCTACCCTTCAATATGTTGAGACTATTCATGAATCATGACTTGGGTCGCATTATATCAAGGTGGCAATCATTTTAAAACAATAATATTATACTTGAGAAGTGTTGTGCAAATATTTCAAAGTGTGGTGTGGATGCATGTAAGTGTTCAAGCGAGGAACAAAATAACTCTCAACATGAAAGAACAAATGTTATAGCTTATCAATGAGCCATGATCTTAGGTGCAACACATCAAACCATTAAGAACTACTTAAACAACCATACGAAAATGAAAACACTAAAGAGGCAATAAGATTGTATAGGATTGTTCACTTAGTACATTATATTGTTGATACAAGAACTAGTACAAATTTGGGAAAAATAAGAAACTTGCATTCTATGTTCAAGTCTCCTATGCAGTATGAATGTGGAGTTGATCTCACAAATTAGGTTTACTGAGGATTTACATGGTGCTTTGGTAATAAAATTGTTGATCAATGAAGGTTAATCATATTACTCTAGACTCATAAATCATTTGGTAAAGGGTTTGGAACACAGATATGGTTGAAAATACCTTCTTTAGTTACTTGCTGGAAAGAAAACCCTCACATGGGACCACTTAATTATTAGAGGTTTCGAGGGCCCTTCCACATGTTATATGTGTGCAAACAACTTGATGAAACTTTTGAACATCTCTTCAAAAATTGTGAGGTGATTGACAACCTCTAAGACAGAGGAGCTATAATGTTTTGATAATACGATAGAGACAAAGACAATATCCATCAAGCCTTGGAGAATTGGAGACAATCCCTCTTCAACAATCCCTTTCCCAATAAAGCTTGGTGCATATTCTTTTGGCACCTCCTATGGATAATTTGGAAGGAATGAAACTATTGGATCTTCAAACAAAAGTATCGATACATGCATAATAGTTGGATCACAATTCAATCCTTGATCTGGGAATCCATCAAATCCACTCCTTGTCCAGTGGATGTAGGTATCCTACAGTACAAAGAGAGACTCATTTTTCAAGACTGGCAATTCAAACATGACCCTATGACATCTTCCAAGGAAATTGGAAAAGTTAATTCTTCACCAGAGTAGTGGTCAAGACTGTTAGGAAACAATTGTGCGAGAGAGATAAAAATACCAATAACATAATGAAAACACAGGTAAATCACACAAGATTTAAGCTGGAAAACGATTGTGGGGAAAATGAGCCAACAATAGATCTATTATTTACCTTGGCCAAATCCGACCAATCTCCTGGCCCTTGCCAAGTGAGCCTTCATCACTCAACTCTTGACACATTACAATGGAGTCTCGCCAAACTTTTAAAGGATTTCAATACATGTAATCCATAGGCTGAATACTACAGGTCAACAATACCATGTGCCTGAAACCACTATTGTTGACCTAACAACTTTGACTCTTTCGCAAGGTCAAATTTAACCTAAAATTCCGCCCTTTAAACTTGACTTGGGGTTTTATATGACCAAATCCGACCAAACCTCCCTCAAAGTCAGGCTATTTGGGAATCATGCATGCTCCCCCCTATCACCTAGTGTACATCTAGACTTTATGAGTGAAACTTCAAACCCTGGGTACACATGCCTAACTAGGTCTTATAGTTGTATGCCCATTTACATTCAACTCCATTAAAATTTTAATTATTTTTTTTCTTTGTTGTTATCTCGACACTTATGCCACCATCCTCTCACCTTGCCATTGCATCTCAACACTTATGTCGCCATCCTCTTTCCTTGCCATTGCATCATGACTCTTACGCTGCCATCCTCTCGCCTTGCCATTGCTTTGACCTCCGACTGCTCCTTGTATTTACTAATATAGACTCAGGTCCTCCTCTAGCAACCCATTTTGTGAATCGTGCAACATTTGATTTACACATATTGTCAAACACTTTACATGCATCCTCCAAACTGTTGAACTTGGCATACACATCCACAAGAGCACTCTGACTCTCCATTGTCCGTGTGAGATTGATCTTCACGCCCAACAAACTTCTAGAATCATCAATGTCTTCCACATTCATTCATCCCAATGACAATAGTTCTCTTCACAGTTCCCTGCGTCAAACAACTCTCATTGGAGCATGTTATCCCCAATTTCTAGGGACAGCTAGGAGATCATGTCTCCAGGCCCACAGGCCCTAGACATGGAGTACCGAGTTTTCTTCTTTCGTCAAATTCATCTTGTCAGCAGTAGCAACATCCATCACCATCGACTTGGTTTTGTATCGGAGAAGGCTCTTTCTCCATGAGGTAATTGGTCCAGGTATCATGGTATGTGTCACTTTTGATCATTATAACCTTTAAATGTATGCATCTAATTCCTTTTATTTTTGATGACTGCTTGGATCTTACATTGACCCACTTGACCATGCTTGGGGAGATTGACTGGGTGCCCTAGCAAGCCTGTACACATAGGTTTTGGTTTTCCACTAGGGGGTGTCTAAAGAGCCATCGTCCATTCCCATCATACCATCACTTTTCCATCTTGTCTCCCGCTCATCTGTCCCATTCCCCTTGTCCGGGCATTAGGATGATCTGTTTGTGGGGTTGCACCTTATCTCGTGGGAAGAAGGGGTTAAAGGCCCAGAATGTAAAAGAAGCTCGTAAAAGATAAAAGCCTAAAAAATGAAACCTCAAGATGCTTCACCCAGAGATCCCCGAGAAGGCAATAAAAATCCTCTCAGCAAGAAACAAGAGGGACCCGAAAAATAACAAACAAGATCTAATCAAGAGGATAAGGGGTCTCATCATGAACCAGCCTATTATGTTCATGGGTACCTAACGACATGACATTGCCACCATCTGGTTACCACGCCAGGGCAGTGACCTTTGGTTGCATTTCCAAGGGAAAGGGGGTCTCATCGCGAGCTAGCCTTATCATCGCTGTGAAAGTACTTGTGGGTAACACTATCAGCTTTGGTCACCATGCCAAGGCAGTGTACTCTGGTTAGCCCTTGAATAAAACGAAAAAAGAAGAAGAAAAAACAAATAAAGAAAAGAATAAAGGCAAAAAGGGGCTTGAAAAAATTGCATCCATGACAGGTACAACTCACCTTCTACAAAGTCACCCACAGGTTAAATCATGCATCCCTAGCTCTCACTCTACCCGTATGTCTAGACATCCCCTAAACCACTTCACCTCATTTACATGGCTTGGATGAGACCCCTTGGAAACTTTCCTTCCCTTATGGATACTAGCCCAATAGGGTATCTTGTCCTTTTTCTCAACCTTGTATTGTAGGTTTTTGTAGAGTCTTTGAGCTATTGAATGATATATCAAGGATTTTATGCATATGTTTGATAAAATTGATGATGAAATGTGATTGACATTGCTACGATCCTTGTGACTAATGAGCCCATGGAGGGAGTAGTTTTTGATGTGCAGGTCCATGCTCAATGGACAGGTACCATGTGGACTGGTACACATGGGGAGATGATTAGTTCGGACCTCCATGGGGCTGAAGAGCCCATCAGATGGTTGTTGAGACCCCATCAATGGCAAAGACAGGACAGTGTTTGATCGAGGTCTTGCACTGGAGAAGAAGAGGACGTTCCATCAAGGGCACTTTAGCTGAGCTAGACCTAGGGGGATTGACCCACTTGCAATGGAACGTTGGCCCCAGATGACCCAAGACGTCACCAGGAGGCTTGTGACATCAGCATGAGCATATGGCAGATGGACAGGGTTGTTGGCACATGTGGCAGTTTGGAAGAGCCCAAGGAGGGCTAACGTCTGGCTTCTTGATGTTGCACTGGCCCCAAAAAGGCCCAACATCTCCCTCAGGAGGGCTTGACGTCTCACTTTTTGCTCATTTAGGGTTTTAAAAGAACATTTAATGTAAAAACAGTATGATTTTAGTTTAAAGCCTTGTCGACTAATTTTTATGACCTAAATTTAATTAAAGGTCATGATATAGTATATATTGAGGAGTTTTATCCTCATTTTGAGATAACACACAACTCACTCTCCTAGTGAGATCTGATTTTTGTGCCCTGGTTGGGTATTTCATCTTTTGAGTGAGGCGCACTATTTGAAGGAAGGTTTTTCTTGGAATTTTTTGGCATTTCTCTTGAAGGTTTACAACTAGGGTTTGCAAATGCTATTTATCATGATATGTAAGTGTTTTTTCTGCAAAAATTCTTAATTGAATGGTTGTAGTCTATTATTCTTGCATTTATTTATAAATTTTGATGATTTTAAAACCCTAGGGGACAAACACACAAGTAGGTCGTTGTCTCATGTCCCCTAAAAGAGAAATTCTCAACCATTGAAGAGGGAAGGAAGAGCCTAGCCATTGCTACACTCTTGTAACTTCTTCCCTTATGCTAGCCGTACCTTTTAAAGGTCAAGAAGGAGGAGACGTCCCAGGCCTAGGTTATCTACACCTAGGTTTGTCCTGCTTCTAGTGTTTGGTGATAGGGCCTTGCCTTTGCAACTCTCTCCCTCACCTCACTCTCGTGTCTTGATGCTAGCCATTTTTCCAAGTTTAACCTAAGGAAGGAGGAAAGAGCATGAGGCCTTTCTTAAGCAACACTGGAGTGAGCCTCTTTCCCCTAGGGTTTTGTTTCTGGAGCCCTGCGATTGCAACACTTCAGAACTCTTCCCTCTAGTCCTTAGCCCATTCCCTTCAACCTTTGTGCCCTCTCTCAAATTGACTCCATTTACCATTAGGCACTGATCTTAGGTCTCCAACGTTGAAGTGATAGTGCTCAAACAAACTCTTAAAACTCTCATAATTTGAAACCCTAACTGACTACTAACCCTAATAAGGCTGACGTCACACTTGGTTATTCCATCTTGACGCAACATTTTCTATTGATAAGCAATTTGATGGTGTTTTAAAGCATTTATTGAGTAAGGGATTGATTGGATACATTGTTTGCTACATCATCTCAATATTTATTGATGAATTGATATCGTTCCATTGCTATATTAATTAACATTGATCTCGTCAATATCTATCGTCATAATTGCTAATATATTGATATCAGATAGTTATATTAAGTACTAACCCATTGAATTATAGCCTACATATATTGTTTTTCCATTGCTTTGTTCCAGGCAAGTGTTCTCATTTGGGCCTACACTTCATTATTGGTTGTTTAGCCAGACTATCTGCTCTTGGTGGTAACCTGTGAGGAGGGAATTTTACTTATACCTTTATACCTTAGCCTCTTGAAAACCCCAGGTTACCGGGGACATCTCCCCTAGGCCTAACCTCCCTAAAGAGAAAGAACCTCCCCATTGAGGTGACATTGGGTGGGGTAGGTTCATGTTACGTAAGTTTGGCCTCTATCTTCTAGCCATTTGAACTAGCTACAAACTGTACGATAACATTTTGGTGTCGTTTCCAGGGAACACTGAGTCAATTCTCCTCAAACGACAAATCTTTTCGGTAAGCCTTGCCTCAAAGACCTTTTCTTACAAGCTTACCTGGCGACTCCACTAGGGTGTTTTTCCCCTTTTCTTTTGTAGTTTCAAGTAAACTATCTTGCGACTCCAAAAACTAAAAGGAGATTCAATAATCCTCCTTTGTCTTTCAGAAGGAAGCCTCCCTTAAACTCTCCTATTGTCAAATCACTTTTCAAGAAGAGCCTTCCTTTAAGAATCATGTCTACCTCTCAGACCGCTACAATGAACCCATCCAACAATCAAAGACAATGGTTAATCTACCCTTTTCAGGCCATTAGACATGTCATCCATACCAGACTACCCTAGGAAAATGCCACCCAAGTATGAGAAGTGGTTGCCTAAATTCACCGGTACTGTTGCCATCGATGCCGAAGAGCATATGAGCAACTTTTGGGCTTTCTTTCAGCTTCACCCCATTAGTGATGATGCTGAAGATTTGGTCATGAATTTGTTCTCTTCTACTCTCTATGATGCCTCAAGGCGTTGGTACCTCAGTCTTTCTGATGGAAGCATCAAAACCATGGATAGAATTGAAGAGGCCTTTCTCAAAAGATGGAGTATCAAATAAGACCCTAATATTCTTCTCACATGACTAAATAGCCTTGATAAGTATGAAAATGAGTCCATTCGGGAGTTTCACACCAGATTCGAGACATTGATACAAAGAATTTATGCAAGCCATCACCCGAAAGATGACTACCTGGTCCATATTTACACCAGATCTTTCAATGGAAAACTAGGGTATCTTCTTAGAGACAAAAACCCCCAGTCCATTCAAGAATCCCAAGAGCTTTCCACCAAGATAGAAGGAAACCTCCTTTCATCTAAAATTGAGCCTTTTGCTAACCCGAGGGGGAGAATAGACACCAAGCAGAAAATAGTACACAATGCTGAGCCTACTTCAGATCTATGTACCCGTATCAATAAACTACAAGCCTCCATGGATGGAATCATAAAGAATCAAGAAGAAATGATGAGCAAGATTGTTAGACTTGAAAAATCTCAGATCCAAGCACCCAGGGCCCCATTCAAAGGAAAATTCCAGAAAGGGAACCAATTTTACAAGCCAAAGAATGAGCATGAAGTTCCAAATACCTTGGCCCCTACGAATGTTGTTGATGAAAATCCTTGGTGCCTGGAGTGTAGTGAAGCACATTGGGAGCATGAATTTCCTTATAACGTTGGCCATCAACAAGTCAACAACATGGATTGCTTCATGGGGTTCCCTCAGATAAATATCACGGATATAGAACATCAAGAGGCTGTGAGGGCGGTAGCCAGAGCAACAAGGATGGCGGTGATAAACAACCTGGATCAGGAATCACGAGAAAAGATAAAGAAACAAGAAGTTCAAGTATACAGAAGGAATAATTCGAAACAACCTGTTGTTGATCAGGTAAAGCCCCCTCCCTTGGAGGTACTTCTGCCCAAGACGTGCAAGACTGGTAAGGTTGACCTAAATTTTGACTTCGAAGGGGCATTATCAAAGATGCATGTGAATGTTCCCCTGAGAGAAGCAATCAAGATCCCATCCATCAAGGAACACTTTCATACTTTCTTTTCATGATCAAATGAACCTATGGATCCCCCTATTATGTTGCAAGATGATCATTTCAGGGTCCAATATGGTGAAAACCCTCCTTTCTTCATGACTTTGACAATGAACAAGAAACATCTCAACAATTGCATACTAGATACAGGTGTTGGTGCCAACATGATGTCTCTTAAAGTCATACAACAAGTGGGTTTGAAGGTTACTAGGCCTTACAGGAACATGTGTGGTTTCGAATATAAAGCAATACCCACACATGGGGTGGTTGAAAATGTTGGAGTACACTTGAAGGAGTATCCAGAGAAGACAATCCACATTGACATTGTGGTGGTTGATATCCCAAACGTGTGGGGAATGTTATTATCTAGGAAGTTTGGTGCAATTATAGGCGGTTCCCTTGAGATGGACCTCACCTTTTTGCGATTACCTTTGAAAGATGGAACAGTGGGATGTCTACTTAATGTGCCTATAACTGGGGACCATGTGCAGGATATTTTTCATCCCATAAATAATGACAAAATGTAGAACGATATGATACAAAATCTTCATAAATATTTTCCAGAAGACATTACCTTTGCAACAGAAGAAGACTTTGATCGGATCGAATGGCCCAAGAAAGAAGAATACCAACAACTCCTAGATGAATTCAAGAACAAAGAAGTTGGGATGGTGAATATATTAAATAAAAATGAAGATGACGTACAAATCCGCCTGTAAAGGGAAGCATGCAGTCATGGCTCGGACCCTTCAAAGTTGGAATGGAATCAGTTGATAAATCATACTACTTGTCCACTTTGGAAGGAAGAAAGTGCCCGTTACCTATCAACGAGCACCTCCTTAAACCTCACCAAGGTGGGGGGACCTAACTTCACAGGTAAGTAAAGGTAAGTAGGCATTCTTCATGTATTATACCATTTGCATTTCATGTTAGTTTGCTTTCAAATTTGCATATTGATTGTTTTATTTCAGTTATATATATATGTCTATATATGTGGGGTGGTGATACCACCCCATCTTTGTTACTAATGCCCCTATCGAGTTGAGCAGGTCTGCAGGTTATGCCAAAGATGTTGAGGTTCTCATGCGCTCTATGATGAGCACATGTCCCTGAGTTGGAGCCAGATGTTATCCCCAATTTCTAGGGATAACTAGGAGATCATGTCTCGAGGCCCATAGGTCCTAGACATGGAGTACTAAGAGCTGGATTGACCTAAGCATGGACCTGGAGGGCCCATCCTTTTCTTCTTTCGTCAGATTCATCTTGTCAGCAGCAACAACATCCATCATCATCGGCTTGGTTTTGTATCGGAGAAGGCTCTTGCTCCATGAGGTAATTGGTCCAAGTATCATGGTATGTGTCACTTTTGATCATTATAACCTTTAAATGTATGCATCTAATTCCTTTTATTTCTGACGATTGCTTAGATCTTACATTGACCCACTTGACCATGCTTGGGGAGATTGACTGTGTGCCTTAGCAAGCCTGTACCCATAGATTTTGGTTTTCCACTAGGGGGTTTCTAAATAGACATCGTCCACTCCCATCATACCATCACTTTTCCATCTTGTCTCCCTCTCATCTGTCCCATTCCCCTTCTCCGGGCATTAGGATGATTTTTTTGTGGGGTTGCACCTTATCTCGTGGGAAGAAGGGGTTAAAGGGCCAAAAGGTAAAACTAGTTGGTAAAAGATACAAGCCTAAAAAATGAAACCTCGAGATGCTTCACCGAGGGATCCCTGAGAAGGCAATAAAACACCTCTCAGCAAGAAACAAGAGGGACTCGAAAAATAACAAACAAGATCTAATCAAGAGGATAGGGGGTCTCATCATGAGCTAACCTATTATGTTCATGGATACCTAATGGCATGACATTGCCACCATCTGGTTACCATGCTAGGGCAGTGACCTTTGGTTGCATGGCTAAGGGAAAGGGGGTCTCATCGTGAGCCAGCCTTATCATCACTGTGAAAGTAATTGTGGGTAAAACTGTCAGCTCTGGTCACCATGCCAAGGCATTGTCCTCTGGTTAGCCCTTGAATAAAAAGAAAAAAGAAGAAGAAAAAGAAAATAAAGAAAATAATAAAGGCAAGACGGGGCTTGAAAAAATTGCATCCATGACAAGTACAACTCGCCTTCTACAAAGGCACGCATAGGTAAAAACATGCATCCCTGGCTCTCACTCTACCCGTATGTCTAGACATCCCTTGAACCTCTTCACCTCGTTTACATGGCTTGGATGAAACCCTTTGGAAACATTCCTTCCCTTATGGATACTAGCCCAATAGGGTGTCTTGTCCTTTTTCTCAACCTTGTATTGTAGGTTTTTGTAGAGTCTTTGAGCTATTGAATGATATATCAGGGATTTTATGCATATGTTTGATAAAATTGATGATGAAATGTGATTGACATTGCTATGATCCTTGTGACTAATGAGCCCATGGAGGGCATAGTTTTTGATGTGCAGGACCATGCCCTACGGACAGGTACCACGTGGACCGGTACACATGGGGAGATGATTAGTTTGGACTTCCATGGGGCTGAAGAGCCCATCAGATGGTTGTTGAGACCCCATCAGGGCCAGAGACAAGACAATGTTTGACCGAGGTATTGCACCAGAGAAGGAGAGGACATTCCATCAAGGGCATTTTGGCTGAGCCAGACCTAGGGGGATTGACCGACTTGCAGTGGAACGTTGGCCCCAGATGACCCAGGACGTCACCAGGAGGCTTGTGACATCATCATGATCATATGGAAGATGGACAGGGTTGTTGGCATGTGTGGCAGTTTGGAAGAGCCCAAGGAGGGATAACGTCTGGCTTCTAGATGCTGCACTAACCCCAAAAATGCCCAACGTCTCCCTCTGGAGGGATTGACGTCTCACTTTTTGCTCATTTAGGGTTTTAAAAGAACATTTAATGTAAAAACAGTATGATTTTAGTTTAAAGCCTTGTCGACTAATTTTTATGACCTAAATTTAATTAAAGGTCATGATACAGTATATATTGAGGAGTTTTATCCTCATTTTGAGATAACACACAACTCACTCTCCTAGTGAGATCTGATTTTTGTGCCCTTGTTGGGTATTTCATCTTTTGAGTGAGGCGCACTTGTTGGAGGAAGGCTTTTCTTGGCATTTTTGGCATTTCTCTTGAAGGAAGGTTTACAACTAGGGTTTCCAAATGTTATTTCATCATGATATGTAAGTGTTTTTTCTGCAAAACTTCTTAATTGAATGGTTGTAATCTATTATTCTTGCATTTATTTATAAATTTTTCTGATTTTAAAACCCTAGGGGACAAACACACAAGTAAGTCATTGTCTCATGTCCCCTAAAAGAGAAATTCTCAGCCATTGAAGAAGGAAGGAAGAGCCTAGCCATTGCTACACTCTTGTTACTTCTTCCCTTATGCTAGCCGTACCTTTTAAAGGTCAAGAAGGAGGAGACGTCCCAGGCCTAGGTTATCTACACCTAGGGCCGTCCTGCTTCTAGGGTTTGGTGATAGGGCATTGCCTTTGCAACACTCTCCATCACCTCACTCTCGTGTCTTGATGCTAGCCATTTTGCCAAGTTTAACCTAAGGAAGGAGGAAAGAGCATGAGGCCTTGCTTAAGCAACACCGGAGTGAGCCTCCTTCCCCTAGGGTTTTGTTTCTGGAGCCCTGCCATTGAAACACTTCAGAACTCTTCCCTCTAGTCCTTAGCCTATTCCCTTCAACCTTTGTGCCCTCTCTCAAATTGACTCCATTTACCCTTAGGCACTGATCTTAGGTCTCCAACGTTGAAGTGATATTGGTCAAACAAACTCTTAAAACTCTCATAATTTGAAATCCTAACTGACTACTAACCCTAGTAAGGTTGACGTCACACCTGGTTATTCCATCTTGACGCAACATTTTTTGTTGATAAGCAATGAGATGGTGTTTTAAAGCATTTATTGAGTAAGGGATTGATTGGATACATTGTTTGCTACATCATCTCAATATTTATTGATGAATTGATATCGTTCCATTGCTATATTAATTAACATTGATCTCATCAATATCTATCGTCATAATTGCTAATATATTGATATCAGATAGTTATATTAAGTACCAACCCATTGAATTATAGCCTTCATATATTGTTTTTCCATTGCTTTCTTCCAGGCAGGTGTTCTCATTTGGGCCTACACTTCATTATTGGCTGTTTAGCCAGACTATTTGCTCTTGGTGGTAACCTGTGAGGAGGGTATTTTACTTATACCTTTATACCTTAGACTCTTTAAAACCCCAGGTTATCGGGGACGTCTCCCCTGGGCCTAACCTCCCTAAACAAAAAGAACCTCCCCATTTATGTGACATTGGGTGGGGTAGGTTCCTGTTACACCAGTTTGGCCTCTGTCTTCTAGCCATTTGACCTAGCTACAAACTATGCGATAACAGAGCCAAACCACGAATCAAAATTCATGAAAGTCTCATGCAACAACTAACCAGTTAGTTGTTATAAGGGTTAGGTGTTAGGATTTATATATAGATTAATAATTAGGGATTATAGAGATTAAGTGGAAAGAGTTAAAGGCTATAATGGTTAAATGTTTTAAGAATTAGATATTGTAGGGTTGGGGTTCATAGGGGTTAGGGATTAACATTCATAGAGTTTAAAAGGGTTAAATGTTATAGGGTTTAAGAGTTGATGATTAGGGGCTTAAAATTTATGGGTTATAGAGATGATAAGCAGGACATGTTATAAAGATCAATTGTTATTGCTTAAAAATGTAATGAGATATAGATTTTATTAGGTCTTATATATATGTTTATTATTAAAGA
>JZKD02S1754869.1:7194-28432 GCA_000966675.3 Picea glauca
TAGATGAGCTCGCCATTCCTCTTACTTTACTCAAATCTCCACTGCAAAAGCTCCCACTAAACCCAGGTTTATCACAGACCCAAGATAAACTTGATCTATCAAGACCGAGCCAAACACTCAGCAACAAAGGCATCCCTCTGAAGCCAAAAACGTGCTGTGATACCACATGTAAGTTTTAAACTTGCGAAGTAAAGAAATGCATATAGATTTCTTAAGAAATACAGAAATTAATCAATGGCTCATACACAGAGTACACAGAGATTTTTACCGGAAACCCTCAACTGGGAAAAACCTTTCTTATTTTCATTATATCGAATTTCACCATTCACCATACAATATATACAATGTTTTTAGGTATTCCGTAGATACCAAAACCCTAATCCCTTAATCCGGGATTAATTTACAAATCAACTAAACATAGCAAAATCCGCTAAAAATAGAAAAAACTGCCCAAAAAAAAATTTCGGGGCGTTGCCCCGAACCCCTCGGCCCCGGGCTACCACCCGGTTCCGAACACTGCACGTAACCAGGGGGGAGCATACCTGCCCCCCCCTGGGACCCCCCTAGGAAAGCGCCCGACGCACACGGGATCGTCAAACGCAGTTGGCGTATCTGACGCACCCACACACACACACACATGCAAAGAATATAACACATACCCAACAGATATGAATTATTGAAAACATATACGATGGATTCATGGTGATCATTTAGGCATATTGAAAGATAATTTGGTTGAACCAACTCCGAGGACATCACATCTCAAAGAGGGGAATAATTTTAATAAAAGAACCCAATCAACTTGAAACAAATAATTCCATCATATACTTAGGAAGAGGTAATTTCAATAGTAAGGAGTATGCGCAACAATGGCTAGCATTGAGAGATTCTTCGCTATTTGGCATCGGTTGAGGTGGGTATGAGATTGTGGTCCATTGATATGAAATGGATATGAACAAGCAAATGGTTGTAAAAATCAATACCTGCAAGTGTAAGTAATGAAAGTTAGATAATCTATTAAAGTCAATGCTAATGTAAAAGTAAATGAGAAAAAAGAGAGAAAAAAGAGAAGTAAATTAAAATGAAAAATAGTAATACAAGAAAAAATACAGAGGAATGAGAAATGAATGGTCATGTCCTTTGGCCTTACCATCACCCTACCTCTCCCTATGTCTTCCTATACTTTCACTCTCAAAGGGTCTTTTATCCAAGGAGAGGAGGATGCACAAAGAGCCATCAACTACATTGTAACTAGATATTACTGGAATAAGAGCATTGAACAACCATTGAATGCTAGTTTTCATGTTTGGGTTTTTTGGGTGAAAATCTATGTCTATATTGTATGGAATCGCTTGTTATTACATGTCGTGTTTTGATTAATAAATGAAAATGTCATTACTAGTCCATTTTTATTTATTTATCTCAACACTGAAATATTCCAAATTCTCTGGTCACTGACATATCATCCATTAGATGCTATGGATGATTGCAGCTTCGTGAGACATCCTTCAGGATACGTTCTCCTCTATTACTGAGTTGATTCGACTTGAGAGGGATCCCGGTGTTGGGCATACTCATGTGATGGGGCATTGTTCTCCTCTGTGTGAGAGTTGAGTCATCCCCCAAGTGGTTGGGGCATCGTTCTCCTCTAGAGATTTGAGTCATCCCCTAGTGGTTGGGTGTGCCCATGTGATGGGTGTATCATTCTCCTATGTGTGAGAGATGAGATGATGTGGTACTCCAGATGATTCTGTTGAGTATGATTTCCCTATGGCTAAGCATAGGTGGACATGTCCCTAGTGGCTGAGTACTAGTGGACATGTGGATCCCTTGCTATATTTTCTAAGTGTAAGATTTACCTGTAACCCTAATTGTGATGTAAAGGGTAGAGGCCGGCCCCACCATATGTGAAAGATAATTAATGTTTATTGTTATAATTAATTATTTTCTGAGTTATTGAGGTCGGACCTGTTGTGCCAACAAACACACCTTTTGCTATGTCTGGTATTGTATAAATAGAGGTGATTTACCCATTGAGGAAACACACTCACACACTTGTCACTTGTCATTTGGAAATTTCAGCAAGTACATTTTATGGCTGAAGTGTGCACCTCTCTTGGGTGAAAGTTTCAAGGTTGTAGAGAACCCTCTTGTGTGCATTAGGGTTTTATGGTTGGGGTATATTTTCTTGAGAATATAGCAAATTGTTGGGTTTTCTTCCCTTGAGTAGAAGGGTTTATCATGATATTTCTTGTGTTCTTGTGCATGGTAATTCTTATTGCGATCTTGGTTATTGAAACACTTGTGTATGGTGTAGCTTCATTTTTTTATGGTTCAAGTACATTCTAAATGAAATAAGCCTCATTCTTGAGCCTAGCATAGTGAAAATTCAACATGGTTTCAGAGCATAGGTATTGAAGAAGCCATTGCAAAAGCTTCAAGAAACCATCCTCTCTCTTCTGCATAATCGTATGACCCTCCTAGGGTTTCCACAAAATTGTACGACCCTCTCCCTTTTGAGTGTTTCAATACTTTATACTAAAACGTTGGGGATAACAATTACATAGGGGTGTACGAACTCCCTCAACGCACCTCCAACAACTCTCAGATTGCAATTCCGAGCATTTTGGATGTTTGGCCCTAGGGTTTCACAAATTTCTGCAGAAATTTCAGTTTTAGGGTGTTTGCAGCTCATTGAAGAATCTTTTCAGCTTACCAATGTCGTTTTGACCTTCAAGGCTTATTTTTGGCATTCATAATCCCAATGAAACCTAATATTGATAGCCTAGCCTAGTCGTTAGGTTTCCTAGCCTAATTACTAAGGGTTTGTGGAAGAATCTGCAAACCACGAGGAGCAAAACCTTGGTGGAAGATAGGGTTGATGGATCAATCAACTTAAGTTCTTGGAAGTCAAGACTTCAAAGAGATGAAGACATCAAAGAAGAATCCTTATTATTCATTTCAACACTCTCAGGTACGGTTCCTACTAATAATGATATTTGGTTAATTGAAAGTGGTGCCTCCAGGCACTTGACCGATTATAGAGATCATCTCTCAAATCTTGTTGACAAAGAGACTAGTCTACATGTTGTACTTGGAGACAATGCCAAATATAATGTGAAAGGGGTTTGAAATTATACATTCCAACTAGATTCTGACATACCTCTTCAGTTGAGTGAGGTACTATATGTACCTGGGATGAAAAGGAACCTTGTCTCCATTTCTTCCTTAGAGGATAAAGGCTACAAGGTTACCTTTTTTGAAGGAAAAGTTCTTGCATGGAACAAGGACTCACATATGAATTCTTCCCGAGTAATTGGTGTTTGAGAAAACAACTTATACAGGTTGAATGTCTAACCAATTCAGGCCCTGTTACATGACACTATTAGCTTGAGTGAGCTATGGCATAGGAGACTTGCTCACATTCATTATATATCCCTTCCAGCTCTAGGGAAGATGGTAACCGACCTTCTAGAGATACATGTTCAACATAATGGTGTTTGCAGAGGTTGTGCTCTTAGAAAGAATGTCAAGGGGTCCTTCTTGAGCAGTGAAAAAAAATCCAAGGGAATCTTGGACTTGATACATTCATATATGTGTGTGGACCAATGATTGTTGCCTCCTTGAATGGATATTTTTACTATGTACTCTTCATAGATGATCACTCTCGGAAGACATGGATTTATTTCTTTAACACCAAAGATGGAGTCCTTGCAATATTTCAAGAATTCAAAGCTTAGGTTGAGATCCTGACTAGAAAGAAGATCAAGGTGCTAAGATCAGATAATGGAGGAGAATACACCTCCAAGGATTTCAATGATTTTTGTATTGAGGCAAGGATCAAGAGGGAGTACACAGTTCCTTATAACCCTTAGCAAAATGGGGTTGCACAAAGGAAGAACATAACCATCATTGAGGCAACCAAAGAAATGATACATGATCATAGTCTACCTATGATTCTATGGGCATAAGCATCCATGAAAACAATATATGTTCAAAACAAGAGTCCTCACCATATTTTGAACAATGTGATTCCCGAAGAAGCCTTCACCAGAGTGAATCCTGAGGTTGGACACTTCAGGATATTTGGGTGTCCAGTATAATTTCATGTACCCAAAGAGAAGATGTCCAAGATAGACCCTTCAGGAAGAAAGGGTACATTTGTGTGATACAGTGAATCTTCGAAGTCATAATGGATCTACATCCCTGGTCAGAGACAGATTGAGGCGAGAAAATATGTCATTTTTGAGGAAGATATAACCTTTCAAAGATCTAGAGAATCTCATATGGAGATTGACAACAAGACATTACCTTCTCCCCCTTCAGTAGTTCAGAGGGAGATAACCATTGTTCCAGTCGATCCCGTTGATCCCGTTGATATAGTTTCTCTAGTTGATGTTCCCATAGACATTGCAGTAGGCCATAAAAGGCCTGCCTAGGCTTGACAAAATCTACATGAGGCAGAGGGACATGCAGATCCTCGAGGCACATTCTGAGAGAGCAAGAAACCAAAGAGATTTTCAAGCTATTTTTCAGCCATGAGCCACATCATTGATATTGAGCCTTCTTGTCATGGAGAAGCAACAGGTCAGCAGGTATGACAAGATGCCATGGAAAAAGAGTATCAGTCCATCATGAAGAATGATGTGCGGGATATTGTTTTGAGACCATAAGGGAAGTCTATAGTGATTTCCAAGTGGATCTATAAGATCAAGCATGCATCTGATGGAAGTATCGAGAAATACAAAGTGAGATTTGTAGCCAGAGGATTCTCACAAGTGGAGGGAATTGATTATGAGGAAACATTTTCTCCAATATCCTGATACACTTCCATATGTACTATGATTGCACTAACTGCATCCATGGGTTGGAAACTACATCAGATGGATTTAAATACAACCTTTCTCAATGGTGAGATTGAGGAAGAAGTTTACATTGAGCAGCCAGAGTAGTTCGTGATACACGACGAGAAATCTCATGTGTGAAGGTTGAAGAAAGCCATGTATGGACTAAAGCAGACACCTCGTGCTTGGTACAAGAAGATGGATGGATTCTTGATGAGTTTGGGCTTCAACAAGAGTGTTGCTAATCCAAACCTATATTATCACATTGTTGGTGATGAGTGCATGATCTTGGTTCTGTACATGGATGACTTATTCCTCATCGGTTCAAAAAGACTTATTGTTGAATGAAAGTGAGCATTGACTTATGAATTCAAGATGAAGGATATGGGTATGATGCACTACTTCTTGGGAGTAGAAGTATGGCAGAGGACTAATGAGATTTTACTGATTCAAGGAAAATATACAGTGGATATATTGAAGAAGTTTGGTATGACAGACTACAAATCCATGCCTACACTAATGGTGATGGATTTAAAACAAATGAACGATGCTTCTACTAATTTAGGTGAGATTGATCCACATTTATACCGATAGTTGATTAGATCATTGATGTATCTGGTTAACACCAGACCTGATATATGCTATGTAGTGAATGTACTTAGTTCATGAGTCAGTCGAGACAGAATCACTCGATAGCAACGAATCATGTATTGAGATATCTACGAGGCACAATTGGATATGGCCTGAGATATGCCTCCATTGTAGACATGAGTTTACAGGGATATGCTGATGTAGATTAGGAAGGGAGCGCAGTGGATCGGAAGAGCACATCTGGTTGTTTTTTTACCTTGGGGTCTTTCATGGTTTCCTGGTGCAACAAGAAACATAGCTCTGTGGCCTTGAGTACCGTAGAAGCAGAGTATATAGCGTTGAGTGTGGCAGTCCATGAAGCAGCGTGGCTTCAAAATCTCCTGATAGATTTATTTGATCATGAGATGAATTCTACCATTATTCATTATGATAAATAGAACTGTGTGAAGCTATTTGATAATCCTGTGTTTCACGATAAGTCGAAACACATTGAGATAAAATATCATTATATCAGAGACATGGTGCAGAGGAAAGCAATACACGTGCAATACCTTCCTACACATGATAAGATTGCAGATATCTTCACCAAACCGCTTGCCAGGACAAATTTAGAGTACTTCCGTGAGAGACTTGGTCTGGTGGAGAATGCCTCCCTAGTTGAGAGGGAGTGTTGATGATTGCATCTTCGTGAGACATCCTCCAAGATACGTTCTTCTCTGTGACTGATTTGAGTCAAATTGAGAGGGATCCCAGTGTTGGGCATACCCATGTTATGGGGCATTGTTCTCCTTTGTGTGAGAGTTGATTCGTCCCCCAAGTGGTTGGGGCATTGTTCTCCTCTAGAGAGTTGAGTTATCCCCCAGTGGTTGGGTGTGCCCATGTGATGGGTGTATCATTCTCTTCTGTGTGAGAGATGAGACGATGTGGTACTCCAGATGATTCTGTTGAGTATGAGGTCCCTGTGGCTGAGCATAGGTGGACGTGTCCCTAGTGGCTGAGCACTAGTGGATGTCTGGATCCCTTGGTATATTGTCTAAGTGTAATATTTACCTATAGCCCTAATTGTAATGTAAAGGGTACATGTTAGCCCCATCATATGTGAAAGATAATTAATGTTTATTGTTATAATTAATTATTTTCTGAGTTATTGAGGTCGGCCCTGTTGTGCCAACAAACACACCTTTTGATGTGTCTAGTCTTGTATAAATAGAGGTGATTTCCCCATTGAGGAAACACAATCACACACTTGTCACTTGTCATTTGTAAATTCTTGCAAGTACATTTTAGGGCTGAAGTGCACACCTCTCTTGGGCGCAAGTTTCAAGGTTGTAGAGCACCCTCTTGTGTGCATTAGGGTTTTATGGTTGGGGGATCTTCTCTTGAGAATATTAAAAAGGATTATTGGGTTTTCTTCCCTTGAGTAGAAGGGTTTCCCAAGACATTTCTTGTGTTCTTGTGCATGGTAATTCTTCTTTTGATCTTGGTTATTTCAAGACTTGTGTATGGTGTAGCTGCATTTGTTTATGGTTCAAGTACATTCTAAACGAAATAAACCTCATGCTTGAACCTATCATAGTGAAAATTCAAGAGATACAACACTAATTTCAATTTCCTACAACCTATTTATTACATTCTTGATTTCTAGTTGATATGTTGCTTTCTTTAATTTTGAGATAATATGTGGATTCCCATTAAATTAAATATTTTTGTAGTATTTTTACTCCTTGGTTGAAGTGTTGGTTGCAAGAAATGGTAGTGAATTGTGTGCTTGATTAGAAAACTATAGTGCCACCCTTCAATTGTAAGATAGTTGGTGCATTTTATTACCAACTACAACCACTAGTTCATAGAATTCATTGCACATACAATTTACCTCAATTTAGATGGCTCTTTAGATAAACCAAAAGTACAATTTTATTTTCCAATGGCTTGAGTCACTATTGTGTCCACATTTAAGGGAAACATGCCATCTTTTTTCTATTGAATTTACCCTACTCCAACCTCTAGGTATCTTGCTATCTAGTGATTTCCTTGCTTTAAATCAAATTAGTAGCTCAAAAAACAACATACACTATTTGAACAATCAACTCAAATAAATATAGTGGAAGCAATACTAGAAACCAAAATCTCATGCACAAGACACCCTGATATTTTTCCCATTAACTAATCTTATCATTCAAATAACTTCAAATATTACAAGGGCTCACTTACTGGGAAAATGGCCCATAGATAAATATAGAAAACTTTAGACAACACTTGTAAACCATAGCACCTCCTGGTTTGTTGCACGATCCAAAAATTACATGTTTCCTAAGATGTACATGCCTTTCCTTAAGAAAACCCACGTAGACATGTCCGTCTCCACTGAAACTTGCACACACACACTCAAACGCTATACAAAAAATGAAAAAATATGTATGACATGACCTTGTAGCTACAACTTTGATCTACTGAAACCCACTCACGATTATCTCTGTTCTTTATTCTCCCTAACCTAATCTCTATATGAAATTCCTTCTCAATCTATCCAAGATCCCCTTGAGGAAAATTCCTTCTCTTCTCTTTTTGTCAAATCAATCTCCCTCTATTGATATACTCCTTCTTTACCCTAGCCTTGCTTTATAATCTTGAGTTATGACCTAACCCTAATCTCCAAATTGATTTATAGATGAGATTACTTGTCACCTCACTTGCGATCAATGGCTAAGATTTAATTCCTAATGATAATTAAAACCTCATTCAGACTGCTTGATACCATCAAGAAAAAAATGAGATCAGTAAAAGACAAACTTGACCAACTTAACTGCAAAGGAGTTTACAGAATACATTGTTCATGTGGCAAATGCTACCTTTGAGAAATAGGTCGCTCCTTTCACACCAGGATCAAAGAGCATGGTGGTGACATTAAGAATGAATGAACTTGTACCTTAGCATTAGCTGAACACTCTCTCACAACAAAGCATCATATATGCTTAGAAGACACCATAATCCTAGCAAAAGAAGACCACCTCCTTAAATGCCAAATTAGGGAAGCTATCAAAATCATTAAGAATCCCAACAACCTAAACAAAGACAACGACCTTGAGATGAGTGATTGTTGTATCCCGCTCATTCGAGAAAGAAGACAATAAAAAGTTTTTCCCTAGGACTTAAGAACCACATCTCTAAGGCTCTAAGTCTTAACATTTTCCCTCCCCGAGACTTTTAATTAATCAACCTTATTTAATAACTAAAAATAAACTAAAATAACTAATTAATACCTATTAATTAATTTCTTAAATTAATCTCCTATTAATTATGTAAACACTATTAAATTAATTCTAATATAATCCTAAAACTAACCTTATTAATATTAAACCTATTCAATTTATAACTAATTGCTTAACTTACTTAAACAATACCAATTAATTAATTTCTTCTCCTAAATTATAAAAACACCATTAAATTAATGCTAATCTAATCCTAAACTAACTTTATTAAGATTAATATCACTACCTTTTGTATTTAAACTAATTTCTACCTAAACTAGCATATAATATAACATTTATTTATTTTAATTTGAATTAACAAATCACTCACCACTTAAATATTAATTAACAATTATCTTAGTATAGATAGAATTTTTAATTTTTTTAGCAAATCCTAGGGTTTTGCCGAGCCGACTTCAGGCCTCCTCCAACAGACTTTAGGTTCCTCCCCTCCACTTTAATATTTATTAAGGCTCCTCTCTTGATTTTCCTCAGGCTTTTATGTCCTGAAGATGGATCCTGTTGTGGATCTGAAACGTCGACATGTAATAATGAATACTGTGGTTCTTCCGAACATTTCTGAACAAAACTCCCACCACAGAAATCTTAATTCTCAGATAATTAAATCATTTGTTTAAATAAACTAAACTAATTAATAAAATCACTTTACTTTAATAATTCCTTTAATTAAAGTAAATTATTAAGGTAGAATGCTTTGGACGACTTCCACACATCTAGACACTTAGACCTGTGCGGAAATATCTGTCTGCTGCTACAAACATAAACAATCCCTCTTAGCAAGGAAGGTATTCTACACCACTCCAAGTTTGTCCCTGAATAACATAAACTTCCATTTAACCAAGGGTTTGGTCAGAATATCTACAATATGCTCATTTGTGGAAACATACTAAATATTGAATTCTCCCTTCTGGATCCTATCTCGGATGAAATACCTGATCTCAATATGCTTGGACCTATCATGGAATACTAGATTCTCAAAGAGTTTTATACAACTCTAATTATCACAGTATATCATCATAGACTTCAACTCATGATCAAATAAACCTGTAATAAATTTGCAAAGACAAATCAATTCACAACTAGCCATACTCACTGCCATATACTCTACCTTTGCTAAACTTAGTGCTACAAAAGTTTTCTTCCTGCTAAACCATGTAATCATTATTGATTCCAAGATAAAGAAGCACCTCAAGGTGATCTTTTTTTCTACTATACTTCCTACCGAATCTGATTTTATATACCCCTATAGCTTCACTCCATGACCTCCAGGATACCTCAAAACATACTTCAATGTACCTCTCAAGTACCCGAGCATATGCTTCGCTGCTATCCAATGCACCTACCTCGGCTTCACCATGAAATAACTTAAGGTTTTCATAAAAAAACATCTATCTGGACTGGTGTTGACCAAATACATTAAGGACCCTATCAACTTCCTATATATCCTGGGATCCACAAACTTTGAATCTGAAGTGATAAAATTCTTCAGATTGGTAACCATAGGTGTATCCATCAGTCTACAATCCTCCATCTTGAGTCTCCTCAAGATCTCCACTACATACTTCCCTTGACCAAGGAATATCTCTCCCGATACCTGCCATACCTCTAACCCTAAGAAATATTGCATCAAGCTATTTTCCTTCATCTCAAACTCAATAGCTAGATTTTCTTTGCACCCTACAATAAGCTAGGATCTTCTTCCCTCTTGGAAAATCCCATACTATGCAAGTATCTTTCAATATTGGAATACCATGACATGGGTTACTTTTTGATTCCGTACAAGGATTTCTTAAGCCTACACACATGAGACTCCCTCCCATGTACCTCAAATCCCCGAGGTTGCTCTATATATACTTCCTCTTCAATAATCCCATTAAGGAAAGTTGTCTTCACATCAATCTGGTGAATCCTCCACCTCATAACTGAAGCAATAGAAATAACAACTCGAACATAAGAATACCTGGCAACTAGAGAAAATGTCTCCTCGTGCTCCCCTCCCTCTCTCTGGGAGAACCCTCTCACCATGGACCTTGCCTTGAACTTTTCGATGATACCATCTACCGCATGATTTATCTTGTAGAGCCACCTAGAACTCACCACTGAATTCCAATCCGGTTTTGACACTATGTCCCAAAAATCATTCCTTGTGATAGAGGTGTACTCCTTTGCCATGACATCCTAACAAACCTGGTGATCTATCAATTCATCAAAAATGAAAGGTTGAACATCAATGATGCTACTCATAAATGCTATATAGTTTGGAAACTTCCTTAGAGGCTTGCTCTCCCTGAATGCACTCCTATGAGCCTCACCAACATCTATAAATGTATATAATAAACACTTGGGTTTCCTAAAATAAGTGGAAGGGGATAAATCCTCCTCCCCACCTGAAGTATGACTCCTTGAAATGGAAGCTACTGACTGTTTCTCATCCTTTGGAGCTTGTTTCTAATCATCCTCTATCATTGTTGATGACTCCTTAGATTTCCTGGATGCCAAATTCTCCATGAACTTAACATATTTTCTCACAATTGTCATCTACGTCATTGGAATGAAGATATTGTAATCCTTTGGGGTCTCACCATACCCCACAAATATACCCTTCTATATTGAAGGCTCTAACTTTGTCCTCATCTCCACATGCACATGGATGTAGACTGAACAACCAAATATGCTCAAATGTCCTATCTCTTGCTTCACTCCTGAGAATGCCTCCTCTAGAGTCTTGTCCCCCAATATCCCATGAGGAATCCTATTTTGCACATTTACTATTTTTTTACATGCCTCTGCCCAAAGAAACATAGGCAACTCCTAGTCATGTATCATAGCCTTGAAAGAACCGAAGATGGACTGGTTCTTTCTCTTTGCAACCGCATTTTGTTGAGGGTTGTATAAGAATTTCAACTCCCTCTTGATCCATGCCTCCTTGCAAAAATCCTTGAAGTCATTAGAGGTGTACTCTCCCCCATTATCCAACCTCAATACCTTGATCTTCTTCCTTGTCTGGTTCTCCACCTGAGCCTTAAACTCCTGAAACTGATGCAAGACCTCATTCTTGGTCTTCATAAATAAGATCCATGTTTTTCTGGAAATGATCCAAGAGGATCTACTTAACATTCATAGAGGTCTAGAAGGATCGAAAATTCTCACATAGGTCTCGAGGGATCCATAAATGTTCAAAATTCAAATATTCAAAATGCTCTAAAAAATGCGATCAATGCGTAGAGCTCGTCGTTAGCTTTCCAATGATGCAAACGACAAGTCAAAGGGAGTTCATATGAAACATTTATGAGCAGTCAAAGTTCAAGTCAACTTGGTTAAAAAGTCAAAGTCAAAGGGAAAAGTTGAGATATGTCACCACTACAAGGGTGACAAATGGCACATGATCATACATGCCAGGAAGGTGACTAGGCATATCGTCCAAACCAAGTGGTCCAATCACCAGTCAACAAGTGGTAGAGATAAGCCAATGTGAGGTTTCCACATGGAAGCCTCCCATTGGCCTTTATGGTCACGATTATGTAAAATTATGGAGTTGATGAGGGTCAAACCCGCGACCACCTATAACCTTACCAAAGCCTCCACTACCATCCCACCACACAAGTGTTACTTAACCATACATGTTGGAGAACTTGTTTAAGATTGTCTAAAGGTTTAATTGGTGGGAAAAAGGGCCGAGGGTCTAACCCCTTAAACCATAGCTTGTGGATGTGTTGTATATACCATATGACCGCAACCATCCATGTAATCTGTGAAGGGATTGCTAAACTTTATGTTATATATATTGCTCCGAGGACTATGCCATAACCACCGCATATATGTTATAACAAAATACTATGTATAGTATGATCGATGGGGTTTGACCCTGCGACCTACTATACAATAACCAAAAAACTTAACCAATATGCCAAATATGGAGGTTGTTACAACAAACCCAACCAACCCACATTTAATATGATTTCGACATCAACGAAAGGTGGAGGTACGATTGGAGGGAACGTGGCCTATTTATGGGCACAGATCCCAATGCTCGACACATCCTTATGTTCACACACTTTGATATGAAATATATCCCAATGTAGGGCATGGATCCTGAGGTTGTACGAACTACATAAATTTGCATGCAGAGAAGGAGCTAAGTTTATCATTGCATAGAAAAACATGTCATGAGGTATACTGATTGCACCTAGGAAACTTTATACTCATTTTCACGTTTTTTCACAAGGAGTATGGATTTGCGGTCTATTTTATGATAATAGGTCATTTGTAAAAGTTTTAGTCCAAATTTCCATTAATGAGTGTCATAGTGCATCGTTTGGCATGTAAAGAGGGTAAAATTGAGCCAGTTCAGAATTTGGTCGAATTTATAGTCAAATTTCTTCTAATTTCAGAATGATTCTAATGTCAAACTCATTTTCTTGTTTTGAGTAGTGGAATTAAAGCGAGTCTATTAAATTGGATTTTTCAAGCCCATGTTGTAATGTAATTTGGTATTTTGGAGATGTTGGAGAACAATCATACTATCTAAAGGGACTTTGAAGATGAAGTAACATGTCATCCATATATGTAATTCAAGTTCTTTTATTTTATGCTGTGTCATCTCATCATTATGCAAATTAATCATCAGTTTATCAGTTTTGGATAAGAATCACATCATCATTTTTCTGCAAATTGCCTTAATACGATTAGGAAATTATTCTGAATCAAGTTAGATGCTGCATGTATATATTGTAAAGAAATAAGTGGTGTCTAAGGGTTTTCAGATAAAGTGGTATAAAATCTAGTTTTGACGTGTATTTGAAATTTTTTGATGTGATGATATCCAAGAGTTCAGTTGGTGAATATTTTGAAGGCTCTTATCAAGAGGATAAAATGAGTAAATTTCTCATGAAGTTGAGACTATAGAAGAACATTAATTGGAAAATCCAGAAGGAGAATTCTGAGTTAAGAATGTAGTTGTAAGCTCTTGAGGAAGAGAAGCAGAGGATGAAAGATCGACTGATATGTCATGAGGAATTCCATAAGGGTATTTTTCATAAGTTAGAAATAAATTTGTAGATAAGGAATCAAGTATTGACACCATCAATACCAATCCATGAAGATTGGTAGGATGAGAATGTAAAATCTCTGATGCAAAAGGGACTACCTCTTTCAAAAGGCATGATCGATAAAGATGACTCCTCATATTATTCTTTTTCCTGTCAAGACGGAGAATGCTTGAGGACAACTGAAGCAAAGAGGATTTCAGATGAAAAGGTCCTTCATAATAAGTTAGCCTTACCTTCCAGTCAAGAAAAAGGTAACATTTGTACGACATCTCCAAAGAAATATGTGCATACTAAAAAGGGAATGAAGAATTTTCCCACTAGTAAATGATCTAAGTATCCATGTGCTTCCTATGGAACTAGCAGCCATGATGTGGAGAAGTGTCGAAGAAGATAGTCTGTGCAAGAAGCGATATCTAATAAGAAGGCTAAAGGTAAATATCATTTCTGAAAGTAAAGGAAAAGGGGTAATGATAAAAAGGGATCGTGGTTCCAAGATGGGAACAAGACACTCTGCTCTTATTATGGTAAGAGTGGACATCATATCGAGAAGTGATAGACACTTTACCTGCACTTATGTCAGAAGTAGAACATGAAATATGTAAAATCACTTACAAGAAGACAAGCAACAACTCCAGACGAAGTTAATGATCTTATCGAAAGATTTGAGAAAGAATACTTCCTTATGGATGGTCTTGGAAAAGTGATATATGAATACATCAAGGAATGGTTTGTGGATAGTGGATCATCTCACTACATGACCGAGATGAGATCAATATTTATGAATTTCTCATAGTCCCACACATATTGATATGTAGGATATGGAAACAATACCAAACAAGCAATAAGAGGGTATGGATATGTAAGATTCTAGCTTGAGTCAGAAGGATTTCTGGGAATCGAACATATGTTATATGTTCCATATTTGAAAGTAAACCTACTCTCAGTTGCAACATTTGAAGATGAAGGCTATGCAATCACATTCTAGAATGTCTAGGTACTTGTGTATTCAAGGGAAGTTGCTCCAGGCACAACAATAGTGCTTGGTGTTCACAAGGAGTGGTTATATAGGTTATTGTGAATGCCTATAGTTTGTTCTAATGGTTTATTGGATTCAATATCAGATTTTGCATCATATTCAATGTCAGATTCAGAATCAACATCAGAGGCATTGTCAGAGATAGGCAATTGTGAAACTCCTTCCAGTACTAAAGGAAGGACGAGTCCATGAATAAACCATCCATCATAATATTTCATTGTAAATATGTAAGCTGATATGCATATGTAGATATATTCTAAAAGTTTATTATAAGGCTTGTAAGCCACTCATTGTAAAATTATAAGAGTGGGAGTGACTGTAAAATTTCTATATTACCACCTTAGATAAGAGTGAGAGAAATTTTGCAAGAGAGTTTCTATATTGCCACCTTATATGATATTAAAAGTGAGAGGAATCTCGTTAAATGGATTTATATTCTAAGTGAGGGGAATCTTGTAAAAGGGTTTCTATATAGCCACTTTATTTTAGAGTGAGAGGAATCTCATTATAGATAGTTCTAATCCTTTTGATAACAGATAGACAATTGTATTGTCTCGTCATCAGCTAAAGGGATACATATGGATCAAATTGTATAAGTTAACATTCTTCATTATGAATAACCGAAGTTGAAGGAACAAAAGGATGCAGGTAGTTGGAACATGCAGATCAGAAGCAAAAAGGGCATTGAAGTAATGAAAACTTTCGAGAGGTGGTAAAGGAGAAATAATCCTCTTGTAAGAGGAATATAGATGCATGCTATAAGAATATTTAAAATACTATGTCATGTTTGTATGGATGTATACCTTGAGAAGAAGCAAGTCAAGTACAATGGTAACAATATATATCGAGTTGTTTTTAAGGCATGAAATAAGTAATGAACAAATAATTCATTCAGAGACTCTTGTAGATACATAAACATTACAAGAACAATGAATCCAAAAGGGAAAGGCATAGATCAACATTCGACTTGGTTTCATATTGGTCGAGATAGACTATCTTCAATAAAATAAGATGGGAGTGGATGTTGAACACCATATTCAAGTATTGCAGAGATTCAATGAACATGACTTATGTTGTCATGGAATCTATGAGCCAGAACCAGAGCTATATTCTATTAGTGACAGTGCCAACAACCAGATTCAGAGCCATGTTTCAGAGAAGCAAAGAAAAGTACATTGATCTAATACCTAATATTGAAGATCCAAGATGAATACTGGGTTCCAAACTATTCAACAAGATGGAAAAGTGAAGAAGCTTCCTCACTAATTTACTGGATAAAGAGCATCCCAGTAAGGTGGAAGAGTGAGTTACAATTATTGTCACTAAGTTGTTGAATATCTATACTTTTAGAGGTCCAAAATTTCTTCAGTGGGAATGTGTGATCTAGGAGGATCTAAGGAACACTCACATAGGTCTAGAAAGATCCGAAATGCTCACAGAGGTCCTAGGGGATCCATAAATTCTCAAAATTCAAATATTCCAAATTCTCTCAAAAATTCCATCATTGTGTAGAGCTCGTCATTATATTTCTAATGGCGCAAATGAAAATTCAAACAAATTTCGTATGCAAAAGTTATGAGCAGTGAAATTTCAAGTCAACTAGGTAAAAAAGTCAAAGGGAAAAGTGACATGTGGCACATGATCGTACATGCAAGGTAGGTGATTGGAAAGATTGTACAAACCAAGTGGTCTAATCACAGGTTGACAAGTGGAAGAGATAAGATAATGTGAGGCTGCCATTGGCCTTTATGGTCATGGTTATGTAAAATTATGGAGTCGACGAGGGTCAAACTCGTGACCTCCTATAACTTACCAAATCCTTCACTACCATCACGCCACACAAGTGTTACTTAACCATACATGTTGGAGAATTTATTTAATCTTGTATAAAGATTTAATTGGTGGAAAAAAGGGCCAAGGCCCTAAGCCCTCGACCCATAGCTTATGGACATGTCGTATATACCATATGATTGTAACCATCCATGTAATTTGTGTGGGGATTGTTAAACTTTATGCTATATATATTTCTTCGAGAACTATGCCATAACCACCCCATATATGTTATAACAAAATACTATGTTGTAGTATGGTTGACGAGGTTCAACCTTGCAACCTACTATACAATAACCAAATAACTTAACCAATATGCCAAATATGATGGTTGTTACAACAAATCCAAACAACCCACATTTAATATGATGTCAACATCAACGAAAGGTGCGATTACGGTTTGAGGACCCATGACCTATTTATGAGAAAAAATCCTAATGCATGACACATCCTTATGTGCACACACTTCTAGATGGAATAGATCCCGATGCAGTGCATGGATCCTGAGGCTATATGAACTGCATAAATTTGTGTGTAGAGAAGAAGCTAAGTTTGGCATTGCATAGAAAAACATGCCATGAAGTATATTAAGTGTACCTAGGCAAAATTATACTCATTTTCACGATTTTTAGAAAGGAGTATGAATTTGAGGTCTATTTTATGATCATAGGTCATTTGTAAAAGTCTTAGTCCAAATTTCCATTAATGAGTGCCATAGTGCATTGTTTGCATGTAAAGAGGGTAAAATTGAGCTAGTTCAGAATTTGGTCGACTTTATAGTCAAATTTCTCAAAATTTCACAAGTATTCTAATGGTGAACTCATTTTCTTGTTTGGAGTAGTGGAAGTAAAGAGAGTCTATTAAATTGGATTTTGCAAGCCCATGTTGTAATGTAATTTGGTATTTTTGAGATGATGGAGAACCATCATACTATCTAAAGGGACTTTGAAGATGAAGCAATATATCATCCATATATGTAATTTGAGTTATTTTATTTTCTGATGTGTCATCTCATTCTTTCTGCAAATTAAGCATCAATTTATGAGTTTGGGATAAGAATCACATCATCATTTTTCTGAAAATCACCTCAATACGATCAAGAAATTATTCTGAATCAAGTTAGATGCTTCATGTATATATTGTAAAGAAATAAGTGGTGTTTAAGGATTTTTGGATCAGGAAAAGTCATAAATGAATGTCACATAGTACGACACTCTGTGCACTGATGCTAATGACATTGATCCACTCACATCTGAATGTATAAGATCCAATATCCCTTTGGACCTACTCTCACTGCTTGGAAAAGAATCCTTGGTATTCTTTCCAAGTGCACACCCTCTGCACACTTCCTGCTGCTCAACAATGAACTCTGGAATACCTATAACAATACCCATCAAAATCAACAATGCCTTGTAGTGCAAGTGTATCAACCTCCTATTCCATAACTCACACAAGATATTACTGGTGTGTACTAAATCCTGAACATGATTTCCCTACAACCTGCATAAAGTTCCGTCTCTCACCCCAATGACCACAGTTGTGTCTGGGATATATTTCTCTAGATGTATGAGTAATTTACCTCTCTGAAAACTAATGGAAAATCCCCTATCCTCCATAGTTGATACTGAGAGAAAGTTCTTATTCAACTGGTTCATAAAGCACATCCTGGGCATCAAACAAACCTCTTGACTTAAGCTGGAACAAAATTGTTCCCTCTCCCTTCATTGCATACTTGGCATCATCACCAATCTCCACATGAATCCCTGAATCCCTCTCCTTCATACTGCTAAATAGCTTCTGTGCTTCTTTCATATGACGAGATGCACCACTGTCCAAGTACCATGCACTTCTGGTATTTATGCTGGTAGAAAGGAAAAAAACTAGTGAGAAATCCTTCCCAAATTTCATTGCAAACACATCTAGCTGCATCTCTGCTGAGGCTATTGTTTGCGTCTTTCCTCTTCCCTTCTTCTTCTCTGGACAATGAGATGCATAATTTCCATTCTTATTACATGAGAAGCACTTGATTTTACTCAAGTCCTTTTTCTTCCCCAACTGCAATGTCCTCCATCATTTCTACCCTTCTTGTTGGAACCCTTTCCTTTTCCCTTCCTTGTATTACTGACAAGGGCCAACTTATCATCACTACTTACCTACTTTCTACTCTTAGACTCCTCCCCAGTCTCTTCTTGGATGCAATCATCCCAAAGCCTCTACTGATATGGGATTTTTTCCTGAGCACAAATTCCCTTGACAAATGGTTCCCAAGACTTGGGAAAACCATTCACTACCACATTCATGAGCTCTATGTCATCCAATTTCTCCCCTACGGCTGCAAGATAATCATGTACCTGAGTGATACTCATGAAATAACTGGAAACATTGTCATATCTAGACATCTGCATAGATCTGAGTTTATTTCTTAAGACAATCTCCCTATTCATGTTAGTGCTCTGGAACAATCCTTCCAGGGCATCAAACATATCTTTGGTCATTTTTTTCTCAGATAAGTGAGGAATTATATGTTTTTTCACTGAATCCAAGATAACTCTCTCAATTTTGATCTCCTTCTTCTCATGAGATGCAAAATCTACCAGATCTATCGGTGGAACAATTGCTTTGTTCACTAACTCCCAAAGGTCATACTCCTTCAATGCCAAAGTAACTCTTTATTTCCAAGATAGGAAGTTGGATGCTCCATACAATTTATCCTCAATTCTCAGACTTGTTGATGGCATCCCTTAGACCTGATAAAATACCTTGGAAATAACTTCTTGTTAAAACTGTCCCAATACTAACTCGTATGATCTTGTATGTGCCTATCATTTCTGAAACCTGCGTATGCATGCAACCTTGCTTACTACAAATAGTGTATACACAATTGTCTCCAATGAAAACCATGTATGTATGTGATTGTTCCTTCTAAAACCCACGTACAAATCCATACAAATGCAAAACCCTAGATCTTCTTAAGTACAATTCTTTACCTAAAATCCAACCCTTGATTTTTGACTGTTGGTTATCAATAGGCTAATATCTCCTTGTAGGTATGAAAAATATAGTAACAACTTCTATGGATCTGAGATCTATCTTCCTCTCATAGCATAGGCTCTGATACCATGTTGAATTTACCCTACTCTAGCCTCTAGGTATCTTGTTATCTAGTTATTTCCTTGTTGTAAATAAAATTATTTGCTCATGAAACAACATACATTGTTGGAATAATCAACTCAAATAGATATAGCAGAAGCAATAGTAGAAACCAAAATTTCATACACAAGACACACACATATTCTTCCCATAAACTAATCTTATCATTCAAATAAATTCAAAACTTACAAGGGATCCCTTACTGGGAAAATGGCCCATAGGGAAATACATAAAACTTTAGACAACACTTGTAAACACTAACACCTTCTAGTTTGTTGTACGACCTTGAACTTGCTTGTTTCCCAAGATGTACATGCCTTTCCTTAAGAAAACCCAGGTATGCATGCTTGTCTCCACTAAAACCCATGTACACACACTCAAAGACTACATGAAAAACTTTGTACAAGTCGACCTTTCTTTTGCAGTTATGATCTACTAAAACCCACCTGCGACTGCCTTTGTTCTATCTTCTCCTTGACTTGATCCCTAGATGGAAGTCCTTCTCCACCTATCCAATATCTTCTTAAGAAAAAGTCCTTCTCTACTCTCTGTGTCAAGTCAATCTCTCTCTATTGATCCACTCGTTCTTTACCCTAGACTTGATTTTATAATCTTGAGTTATGACCTAACCCTAATATACAAAGTGATTGATGGATGAGATTACTTCTCACCTCACTTGAGATCAATGACTAATATTTAATTCATTAATACTAATTAAAACATTTCCTTAAATAAACTCAACTAATTAATAAAATCACTTTACTTGAATAATTCCTTTAATTAAAGTAAATTCTTAAAGTAGAAGGCTTTGGATGACTTCCACACATCTATACACTTAGACTTGTGTGAAAATACCTGTCTGATGCTACAAACATCGATGTTTTCTCCCTTGGGAAAATTATGGGTTTGGAAATTGTGTGCACACATATCATCCATTCAGAGATTAGAAGAAATTGACAGTGGGGATTAAAGAGTTGTTAATCCTAGTTTCATATCTAGATTGATTTCTATTCTCAATTTCTTGTCTTTAACAACTACTTCCTTCTAGACAATTGGAAATCCCATGCATTTCCCCCCATAATGTGTTATTATTTGAGTGTATGGGTGGTGAAATCTACATGAATGGAGTGTCCCTTACTGTGTATCTAGTGTGTTCAGTTTGTTGCTTAGATTCATAAACTATATACTAAAATCGTGCCATATATGTTGTGTAAGGTCACCCCTTTGAACACCATTGCCAAATTGAATGTTTTCTTTTATGCGAGGGAAGGCAAATTGGAGTTTGTGAAACTACATCAATGGTGGAAATCAACTACTCATTTTTTGATTAACATCATTTAATAATTGGCTGTCATATGTATATGTGTTAGTGTTGGATGAAAATATCATTTATTATTGTCAGAGTGTCTTAATCATCACTAATACCAAAGAAATATATCTATTTATTGCTAGAGCGATGTGGTAATTTCT
>JZKD02S1754869.1:58434-86366 GCA_000966675.3 Picea glauca
GACAAATTTAAAATGGTTATGTTAGAAATAATAATCTAGATTCTTTTATTTATTATTGTTAATTGATATTCCTTTTGTCATGGTTATGGATGAATATTCATTTTTCTATAACCCTGTTGGCAACCAATTTACATTTCTATACTGTCCTTATAAGCTGCCAACACTAGTGTTTTGCAAACTTTGATTTTCGTCGCAATCCTCGGAAGAAAATAACACCATTATTTTTGCGCTATTTGCAAACCTACCTTTGTTCTTGTTTTCACGACTGCAAGCGTAAAAAATTTGATTTCGAAGTCATATTAAAATCACCACCAGATTGTTATGGTCACTCTTGTCTATATGTTCATTGCATTTTCAATTTAATTGTGGTTATACAGTTGGCAAGACCCCAAGATTCTTTACTCATTTGGCATTTTTGTTGTTAATATGATTTCAATTTTTATGAGACTRTGATGATTTCCTAAGGATTGTGATTCAATCATTGATTTATTGGTGGTTTGATGTATCTTGATCAAATTCGTTGGCACATTGGTTTCATGAAAACTCATTGACATTATGGATTAGACCCTTGGCACAATCATATCACACAACACATATTTGATACGTTTGAACCCTTGGTGTTGATTTCTAATTATTGTTTTGATTTTAAAAAGCTATGAAAACGCTCTACTTATACGAACTTTTGGGTCGAGTTACCATAGATTTCATCGATTGATCGAATGGCATGGTTTTTAACATATGCAATAGTAATTTTTGAATCGTTATATGCACTGTCGGTTGTAATATGGGAAATGACTGTTTTGCATGGGCTGAGTTAGCTCCACCACCTCCGCACATTTTGTCATTAATGCTTTCCCCCTATCCCGGGTCACCTCTGCTAGTTTTCGGGTGAGCTTGTGAGTTATCAACCCTGCAAATACTCTTTTCAAACCCTTACTCGTGCACTCTGCTCACCGTGTTCTCCCGTCTATGGTGCCAGTGGTGCGCATAGAGCCAAACGGTAGTGAAGCTCTATTACTATTCAATAATTCCCATAAGGATTTAGAAAACAATGGTTGGTTGGTGTTTATATAGAGGTTCGAGGGTTTCAACCTTTCGGTTGCCCAACAATTTTCCCTCACCTTTGATGGGTGTAGGGATAAAGTCGGTGAGATACAACTCGAGCTCAATGAGGAATTCATAAGCTCTGCTACAGGACTGGTAGCTACAGGCCAACGATGGTTTAAAAACTCCAAAGTCGACGAGGTGCCGTGTCCATTACTATTCGTATCAAGAAAGGTTGTTTCCTGTGATAAATGTATGCCTATTTCTACCCTCAAACCCAGGTGGCATGATCTTTTGGTAATCGTGAAATAGTTTGTGACCTGTGAAGGTTGGTATGGCTTAGTATTTCTGTATCACCTCTGGTTATTGATGAATTTCATGGGCTATCCTTTGAACATGCCACATTACTTTTTGCGTAGTATTTACAAGATGTCTAAGAGATTCAAGTGCGAGAAGGATGATAGTAGCCTTTTTCATCACGACTTGATTAAACTCATCATCGTCCACCATTTGAGCCTTAGTGGCGATAATTGGCAAGCCTTTATATCTAGAAATGGCTTTGCTAATCCAGAGTCTGCTCAAATTGATAAGGTTGTGGTTAGTGAGACTTTGGCTGGACCAGCCGTGCCTCTTCATATCCTTCTACCCCCTGTCAAACCCTCAGTTCACCCCGATTTGGACCTACCTGATGCCTTGGTTAACCTGTGCGCTAAGGATGATATTAAGGTCGTCAAAAGACCAGTGAGGAAGAAAGACAACAATGATACTACTGTCAACAGAAAAGGGAAGAAAAGTGCTCGATTGATATCAAGACTTGCTCGGAACAAACCTAAACAGAACATCGACCAAAAGACCATAGTGCTGAGCGAGGACTCGGACTCCGATATCATGCATTTCCTAGATGAAGAGTACCCCTATTCTCATGGCCTATGCTCTATGAAACCCTATGACTATGTCTCTAACTTACCCCCTTGTCTCAAAAACAACCCGAACTACCCGGGAATCAAGTTGCACATTGAAACCCTTGGTGACTTAAACAAACCCTCGCCTGTTATGTCAAAGCCTGAGAAATCATCATGCGTCCAATGTAATGTTTGGCTAGAGCGTTATTACACCGACATTCGCTTGTTACAATCAAAAATCAAATCGTTAGAGGAACGGGTGACATTGCTGGCCAAGGAGAACGATAGTCTTCAAACCAACGAAAAGAAACAAAAAACCACCTGTTCGATTATCTTTAGGAACGTCGAGGCAGCAACGGGCTTTGTCAATTCCAAATTATCATGACTGAGTTGTTTTCTGATTGTCTAGGTATGAATTTCAGTATGAATTTTTCTTTGTAAGTTTGCTTCAATTAATTTAATTGATTGAAGTTTTTTTCAATTAGCTCTTTTCATTTTAATACATTCGAAATGATTCTGTTATAGTTTGATTATAAAAAATGATTTTGTTGTGGATCCTGTACAGTAGATTCATTTTTCTATAATTAAATGTATCTATGATTTGGTTATGTGATTTTGTTGTGCCTAGCTTAGTATAAGCCATTGATTTGTTTTTGATTATGTTTGGTTTGTTTTTGAATCAATTCTGTTCGTCTGATTTAGGATAGTCGATTTGGTTTGATATCAATTAGTTTCGTTTGTTTTTAATAGACTCAAAACAACCCCGTTGACTTCGATTTACCAGGAATGACTCTGTTTTGTATGGAATCAATATTCTTGTTTGGATTTTGATAACATTCGACCTGTTCAAAAGATCTATTTGCTAAAAATCGTGTAAACTATGTTAATTGATTCAATTTTGCATAACGATTGTGTCGGCTCCCAACTGTTTCGATTCGTTCCTATTTGATATGATTTGTAAACAATTGCTGTGAGCTACGATTAGCATGATCATTGGTATGTGTTTGATATAGTTGCATTAATTTGAAATACGATCCTATTGATTTCATTATGATTGGACAATGATATTGTTAATGGATGAGGCGACATAAATTATTGCATAAATGATTTGTTTAACCGATTACAGTTTGTGTCGATTGGAATTAGTTCATGAAAATAATTTCATTTCTTTCGAATTATCTAAGCGATTCTGTTTACCTGAATTGGTGATAACAAATATTGAACAGAGTGCATCTGTCTCTGTTACCTTTCGATTGACCATGATTCCATTTGTTTCAAATTAGCATACAAGTTTTGACTTGAATGATTCATTTGGTTTCAAATTAGCAATTAGATTTTTGTTTCATAGTTTGAACACAATTCTGTTAAAATTTGAATTGGTTTTGAAACGATTTTGTGTTCAATTTAGACCAGCTACAGAATTGCAAGATTCTGTAGCTAGTCTTAAAATTTAGATTTTTGTCAATTTTATCAATAAAATATCCTCTAATCTTGTATATTCTGGTCCTCTTTCAGGTGAATACGAATTACAATGATGGATTGGGCTTGTTGTAGTAGTTCAGGAGATATTTTCATGATGTAGTTTTTGTTTTAGGTTGTTAGCTTGAGTCAGAAATAGAGATTTGGGATATTATCTCCAGATTTTTTGTAAACTGTTTTGATAATTCCCACAGGGATGTTTTACCTTGTGGGAAGTCTTTAAATACTGTTTATTTTTTTGTAATAAAATCATCATCATCATGGTGGAGAGAACCAGATTATGGATTTATGATTTAGACTGAGATGAAAGTTTATGTCTTGTAACAACTTTTGCTTTCAATATATCAAACTTTTGTTTCAAGTTTTCTGCATATCAGTTTGCAATTAATTATCGACTACTTTAGCTATCGTAATTCTTTGCAGGTTGATGTGACCTGGTTTATGTGTTATCCATATTTGATCTCTCTTATTTTAGAAGTACAAAAATTACTTTTTTTTAGTTTAATGAATTACAGGTTTACCTTTTTCGTTAAATGAATAATTTTGTACAAGTCTTTGCACACAAATTTATCTAGAAGCGATGATTTGTAAATTATAAGATTGCTGTAATTTTTTATGTCTTGTTTGTCCTGTCATTTATATTTGAAGAGCACAATGACTTCTTGTTTATGAGAAGTTCGTTGATAATCTGGTGTGGATTTCCTCCCACCGAACAACTGAATCAACTACTGCATACAGGGACAAACCTGAAGAGTTACTTCAGGTCAGTTTGTTATTTATTATTTGATAGTTAATTTGTTAGTATAATATAATTAGTTTAGATAGATATAATGCATTGTTCAAATTTGTCGTTAGAGTTATTATTTTAGTTTCTTAGCTTAGATAGTTTTTATTCTATTTATTTTTCATAAAATTATAAAAATAAAAAAACAATAGTTCCGCTGTCTTAGGACAGATTACAAATGATTTTTGCAGGTTTTAATTTAAATCTGTAATTTGTAAATATTGTACATTTGTAATTGAAGCTGATTCTGTTAATAATTAAACATTTACTTTTATAGAATTATAATTGTATGATTTGGGTAATAGATTGTATATATGTAGTTTAGATTTGTTTATTAGTTTTTTTTTAATTATTGTTTTCATTTAGATTAGTTCCTTAGTGTAGTTTTCATTTGTTTTCTATGACTTAGATCGGCCAACAAAGCTGCTAAACCTGTTAGGGTGGATTATCCCAAACGTCTTGGGTTATTTAGACAACCCTGGACTGGATCCACTCTTCCAGTTGGCGAGCGTTCATTTTCTCCCGTCAACAAATGGCACTAGAAGGAGGGCCTGAAATTTATTAATTGCATGAGGCGGTCGTAAGACTCCTCCACCACCTAATCGCTCACCTATATTGACAAGAATTCATTCGAATGATAACATCCCCACTCAAACAACAACCACATCAAACGACGATCCACGGATCATAATTGAGCCAACAACCCGAAATCCTACAGGTGGTGACATACAAGAGATTTTCTGCTAATCTCTCATAAGAACTCATAGTGCCTTACCCCGTTTGAGGTAACCAAATCAACCTTTGGACCAACCTTTAGATTTCTCTGATATCAGAGAACAAATCAGAGGCACTAACCTCACTGTGAACCCTACAGATCCAATCCTCACTCCTGCTGCAGGGGGATCTGGAATACCTCCCTCAACACTTCCCTCATCCCCTTCTTCTTCGGGAGAAGACTCCTCTGACGAAGGCAGTTCCCCTGCACAGCCTTCCACACCGCTTACACCAATGGCCATCCAGAACAACCCTGCTAGACCTTGGCTCAACTAGGATGTGGTATCCGTACCTGGAGATCAACATCCCTTACCTAAACATCTAGAGAAGTGGCTTCCCAAGTTTGACCCTGACTCTAAACAGATCGCTGAAGATCACATTAAGAAGTTTATGTTAGCCATAAGACTCTGCAATGTCGAGCATGAAGACGTAGTCTGTAGGTTGTTTCCCTATACTTTCGAGGGCAATGAATCTACATGGTACTTTTCCCAACAACCCCATACCATCGTGTCTTGGGAAAAGTTCGAGTCATGCTTTTTGGAAAAGTTCGGAGACGGTAAGCCTCCGGAAGTCCTAGTCATGGACATTTCTAACTTAAGAATGAACCCAAAAGACAAAGTTAAAGACTTTAATCAAAGATTCTTAACACTTAAGAACCGAATCCCTACGAATTCGATGCCTGCCGAGAATCTTATAATAGCATACTACACTAAAGATTTGCATCAAAGTATAGCCATTTGGGTTAAAATATCTAAGAAAGCCACATTTTTAGAAGCCTTCAAGGAGGCCAGGAAGATTGAAAAAGACATACTTAGTCTAAAAGACGCTACTAGCAACGAAAAAAAGACTAGTTCATCTTCCAAAAAGAAGATCGAAATCCTCCCTAGACCTGCTCAAAGTAAAGCACAACCTGAAAGCTCTGATTTAGAAAACTTAACTAAAGTCAGTCAAAAATTGTCAAATCAAGTTATAGATTTGAAAAGGATGGCCGAAGAAGCTTCCTCGAGCAAAGGTCCTTACAAGCCCCCATTCAGGAAGCCTTTCCCAACCAACCGACCTAATCTGAATACTGAGGGCCTTAATCTAGAAAGTCTGCAATACGCCCTTCAAACAATTCTAGAAGCTCAGGATAACTTGATGCCTCCTGAGATTCCTAAGGAGGTTGTTGAACAAGAGATATTTCAAGAAGAAGAATCTTCTCCAAACATTTTTGGACACTTCTCGGATAGCATCTTTCAAGCTAACTTCGAGACAATCCATCCCTACAATACTAAGAGTAAGACAACAAACAAACCTTCTTCCGAAAACACTACGACTTTGCCTCCAACGAAATCTAAACCAGCTGAGACTAAACAAAGTCATGTGAACCCCAACTTAGATTATGATTTAGTTGAAGACCTCAAAAAGTTAAGGGCTAACATTTCTATCTATGAGTTATTGAAATTTCCATTTCTGCTACAAAAAATGTTACAAAATATCATGGAGAATGGCAAAAATGGTATTTCAAGTGGAAACAAGGTTGTTCAGAACAAAGTTCCTCAGAAGTCTTCTACTAAGAATAATCCCGATCCTCAAGACAAAGGAAGCCTTCCTGTAAATAATGTAAATAATGTAGATAAAATAGCTTTAGAAACTGCGAGTAAAAAGCCACAAACTACTACCCTCAGTACTTGCAAAAATGTACCTCCATTTTTGTTAACTTTCGAAATCTTTAATAGAAATGTGCACAATTGTATGGTAGACTCAGGAGCGTCATCCAATGTGATGCCATGGTCTGTGTGTCAGAATATTAATGCTGAAGTCGAACCATCCACTTTAAAAATCATCCAACTTGATCGAACTAGTGTTAAAGTCGTAGGTGAATTAAGAAATGTGCTTATAAGATTATCGTCTAACCCCAAGGTTCATCAAGTTATTGATATTATTATAGTGGATATTCCAGAAGTGTATGGTCTGTTTTTAAGAAGGGACTGGTCGGAGAAACTACACGGCTATTTCGTGACAGATTGGTCTCACCTGTGGCTTCCAGAGAACGACAAGCCCAACAAGATCAGGGTAAATCGTGAATGCTACCTTAAGTTCATGGTCACATATTTGAACGATCCCAACGAACCCTTTACACCTTATGCCGATTCACCCAAAATAAAAGGGATGGATACCTTTTTTGGCAATTTCATGGCCAAGGCTTCAGCTATCACCAACCCAGAAGAGCAGTCCGAGATTGTGGCATATGTGCAGCCAACAACTTCTACACAATGGTCTCATGCGCCCGATAAAAATCAAATTTGGTCTCTTTATTTTGACGGGTCAAATTCCAAAGAAGGAGCTGGTGCAAGTTGCGTCATTATTGATCCGATAGGTAACAAAACCCTGATTGCATGTAGGTTAGAATTTGAATGTACTAATAACACAGTAGAATATGAGGCTTTACTTCAGGGTTTCAGAAAGGCTTTAGATATGAACATTCAAAACTTGGCTATCTTTGGCGATTCTGAAATCGTGGTTAGACAGGTAAGAAATTCTATCCACTGTCTGTCTCTGCATCTTAAAAGATACGAATCCGAGGTATGTAATTTAATGAATAAATTTTCTTCTTTCAATATAAATTCTATTCCTAGATTGAATAATTCTGAAGCAGATCTATTAGCTAACATAGCTTCTAAACTCTTTCTTGTAGAAGGCTTGTCCTCGGATGCATTCTCCGTCGAATTGTTGTTTAGGCCATCCGTTCTCGAGAACATCATGAACTGGAGAGTCTTCGACGACAATCAGTAGATTATTAGCTTCCTGCATATGGAAGAAACTTTTCAAGGCGCGGTCATAGACGAATGCACTCACGACGACAATTTGCGCTATTTCACGGTAATACCAGATCTGAGAACTTCTGAGTCTTCATTGGACATGGTAAATTCGATCCCTAAATTTGTAGTTATATTAGAGAAATTTTATGATCTTCAAGATAACTTCAAAAAATCAATCAACTGTAAAACCAATAGTTGCTCTTTATCATATGAAAAAGTGAACTTAGGAACTAATGACAATCTGCAGTGCATTAATCTAGGGGTAGGATGTTCTGAACAAGAAAAAGCTGCATTTATTAAATTTTTCAAAGAATTTAAAGATGTCTTTGCGTGGACGTATGATGACCTTAAAACTTTCGACCCTAACATCATACAACACATCATTCCTATGAAACCCCAAACCTTACCCTTTCAACAGAAATTGAGAAAAATGCACCCTAAGCTCGAACCGACCGTCAAAAAAGAATTAAATAAGCTCCTAAATGCTAAGATAATTTTCCCTGTTAGGCAAACTCAATGGGTTTCTAACCTTGTCCCTGTCCAAAAGAAAAGTGGGAAAATCTGACTATGTGTCGATTTCCGAAACCTTAATAGAGTGTCTGATAAAGACAACTACCTTGTCCCACCCATGGAACAGATCCTTCAACAGGTATCTGGTTCTGAGAGGCTATCTTTATTGGATGGTTTCTCAGAGTATAACCAAGTACTGATGTCTCCCCCAGACCAACTTAAAACTACCTTCCACACTCCATGGGGCACCTACCCTTATCGAAAAATGCCCTTTGGACTGATTAATGCCGGTGCCACTTTCCAGAGAGCAATGGACATTGCTTTCCAGGGCTTAATCAATCAGTCCATCGTAGTTTACTTAGATGACATTACTGTATTTTCTAAAAATAAAAATGATCATCTAACTCATTTAAGAGCTGTTCTACAGCGATGTCGTAAATACGACATTTCCTTGAATCCTAAAAAATCCATCTTTGCAGTAGAACAGGGTAAACTCTTAGGATTTATTGTGTCAAGCAAAGGGATGATTATCGAACCCGAAAGGAATCAAGTCATCTCCAAACTTCCCCCTCCTACTTCCAAAAAGTCTATACAGTCTTTCTTAGGCCAGATTAACTTTGTGAGGAGATTCGTCCCTAGCTTCTCCGAAATGGTCAGACCTTTACAGAATTTCATTAAGAAAGATGCACAATATCATTGGGGACCCTCATAAAACCAAACATTTAATGAAATAAAAAAGGCCATAATAGACGCTCCTTCTCTCATGAGCCCCGACTTTTCCCAAGACTTTACGCTCTACACTTTTGCTTCTGACCGCTCCTATGCTACAATCCTAACTCAAAAGAACAGTGAAAACAATGAAGTATCCATTGCCTTTATGAGATCTACTTTCAAAGGTACGTAACTTAATTACCCAGTGGTAGACCAACAAGCCTACGCTGTTTTCAAAGCAGTCAAGTACTTCCGGTCTTACCTTCTGAAATCCAGGATGAAAGTTATTGTCCCTTATCCAGCCGTCAGGAATTTGTTAGTGCAAAAAGAACTAGGTGAAAAGAGGGCTAACTGGGTTACCTCCTTACAATAATATGACATAGAAATTACCCCATCCCAAATAGTGAGAGGCCAAGGGTTATGCAAGTTAGTTGCTGATTCAGCAGTGGGACAACAAGAAGAAAATGATATGTCAAAACTAGGACAGCACAATCAGAATGCAATCTGCTACGCGCAAAACTTTGTCAGTCCCCGATATGACGATATAAAATTCTGTCTTGAACATGGGGCAGCCCCCCGTCACCTGGATCCCACTAAAAGAAGAGCATTGAGATTAAAGTCTACCTCCTTTCATTTGATTAATGGTATCCTATTTCGTCAAAACTTTGATGGCGTACTGACGCGCTGTCTTGAGAAAGACGAAGCAGAGAAAGTCTTACTAGAGTTGCATGCAGGAGAAGCTGGTGGACATTTTGGTGGTGACACCACTGCCCATAAGGTTTTGAGAGCCGGTTATTATTGGCCCACACTTTTTAGAGATGCCCATGTCTTATTTCGCAAGTGTATTATTTGTCAAAAAGCATTAGGGTGGTTACAGAAACTAGACTTTCCTCTGTAGCCCGTTTCAGTAGACTCCCCTTTTCAGCAGTGGGGCTTGGATATTATAGGTCTAATCAATCTGCCATCCTCACAGTAGAATAAGTTTATCATAACAGACACATATTATTTCACCAGGTGGTATGAAGTTGTCTCTTTAAGAACTGTGAATACCAGCCAGGTAATTGCCTTTCTAATTTCGAATATTATCACTCGTTTTGGTATCCCTGACTGTTTAGTATTCGATAACGCTTCCTACTTTTCGTCTCTTGAGATGAGCGAGTTCGATTTAGAAAAAGGAATTAAATTGAAGTATTCTGCTAGCTATTACCCCTAGGGCAATGGATTGGCAGAGTCAACCAATAAGAATTTGATTAAAATCATCAAGAGAATGGTGGCTAAAAATCACAAAAACTGGTACAATGCACTGTGAAACGCAATTTGGGCTGATAGAGTAACACCAAAAAATGTTGTAGGTAACTCTCCCTTCTTTCTCATTTATGGAAGAGAAGCAATTCTGCCACCACACATTCTTCTCCCTTCACTTCAGCTATCACAGAAAATTCAAGAAGAAGACTGTCCCCCTTTGGAAAACCAAATTAACACTTTGATGAAGCTAGAAGAGGTAAGATCCCAAGATAAACGTAAGTTAGATCAACATCAACTAGTGGTTAAAAGATGGTTCAATTCCAATTCTGCTTCTGATAGGAACTTCGAAGTAGGTGACCTTGTCTTGAAATGGGACAAATCGCATGAGGGAAAGGGAGAACACACGAAATTTCAGAACTTATGGCTTGGACCATTTTTAATTGCTGAAAAATTGGGTCCCAGCTCTTTCCGATTGCAGATAGAGGGCCAGCCTGACACCTATCTGGTGAATGGCCAAGCTCTAAAAAGATATTTTGCTTGATGACAACTCTCTGTATACTATGTACATATTTTTCTTTTTCCTTTCTTTTTCTTTTCTGTTTTGGCTTTGATTTCTCCTTTTCGCTTATTAGTTTTGCTTTTGGAAACACATACCTGCATTTTTTTGAACTATTCAGACAAGGTAAACAGAAAATTCCTTCACTGAAATGACTGCTGAAAAAATTGTATAAACATCAATTGTATACTTTTGAAATTTACATCTGTGTTGGCAAAAAATTTGTTGTTTGAAAGAAGTTAACTGATTTCAATCTCTGAGATAAGCCTATTGCGATCATCCATTATCTTTTTACGTTGTCCCTATTCCTTAAGGGAATGAATCAGAAGATGTCTCCCTGCCTTAGAAAGTTGTTTCTATAAATAAATCACCTCTGGATCTTAATAAAGGACAGTTCTAAAAAATTCTGTTGAGGTCTTAAAAAAAAAAAATGTTAAAATATCTTAATTTTCAGCGTCACCCCGCTCGACTATATATCTTTAGAAAACCAAATAAATCATTAAAAGAGCTGTGGGAAGTTCTTGTAAACCCACCGGGATGCTGAACAGGTCTGCTGGCAGCAGGTAAATGCATGCATGACGCCAAGACAACTTCACCGGGGCCTACTGACAGCGAAGCAATGTCGGGTATATGAAAATTTGAAAATATAAAACCTCTTGACCTTAAAATGTCCTTTATTCTGATCTGTAACTTCTTGGCAGGATACGGATATCAGAGTGGGTTAAATGGAAACCTTGTCGAGGCTATGGATGCCTGCTGGCAGCAGTTGCCCTGTCAACAGTATTGGATATTTTATTTTTAATATCGTGGCTTGCTTGTCTTAAGACTGTTATCATTTCTCATCTTTTAAACACTGTTGGAATATTTGGTTAATGATGATGTTTATGCGATTTTCTGGTTGTTATTTTTGAGTTTGAATTTTTCTCATTATCATGATCATAATTTGTTCTTTTAGCAGAGATAACTGCTTCTACCAGTGTGTCGCCATTGTTGGCAGACAATTTACATTTCTATACTATCCTTATAAGCTTCCTACACCAGTGTTTTGCAAACTTTGATTTTTTTCGCAATCCTCGGAAGAAAATAACACCATTATTTTTGCGTTATTTGCACACCTGCCTTTGTTCTTGTTTTCACGACTGTAGGCGTGAAAACTTTGATTTCGAAGTCATATTAAAATCGCCACCAGATTTTTATGGTCACTCTTGTTTATATGTTCATTGCATTTTCAATTTAATTGTGGTTATACAGTTGGCAAGACCCCAAGATTCTTTACTCATTTGGCATTTTTGTTGTTAATATGATTTCAATTTTTATGAGACTATGATGATTTCCTAAGGATTGTGATTCAATCATTGATTTATTGGTGGTTTGATGTATCTTGATCAAATTTGTTGGCACATTGGTTTCATGAAAACTCATTGACATTATGGATTAGACCCTTGGCGCAATCATATCACACAACGCATATTTGATATGTTCGAACCCTTGGTGTTGATTTCTAATTATTGTTTTGATTTTTAAAATCTATGCAAACTCTCTTCTTATACGAATTTTTGGGTCGAATTACCATAGATTTCATCAATCGATCGAAAGGAATGGTTTTTAACATATGCAATAGTAATTTTTGAATCGTTATATGCGCCATCGGTTGTACTATGGGAAATGACTGTTTTACATGGGTTGAGTTAGCTCCACCACCTCTGCACATTCTGTCATTAATGCGTCCACCCTATCCCGGTTCACTTCTGCTAGTTTTTGGGCAAGCTTGTGAGTTATCAACCCTGCACATACTCTGTTCAAACCCTTACTCATGCACTCTGCTCACAGTGTTCTCCCGTCTATGGCGCGAGTGGTGCGCATAGAGCCAAACGGTAGTCAAGCTCTGTTACTATTCGATAATGCCCGTAAGGATTTAGAAAACAGTGGTTGGCTGGTGTTTATACAGAGGTTTGAGGGTTTCAACCTTTCGGTTGCCCAACAATTCACCCTCACCTTTGACGGGTGTAGGGCTAAAGTCGGACATACAACTCGAGCTCAATGAGGAATTCATAAGATCTGCTACAGGACTGGCATCTACAGGCCAACAATGGTTTAAAAACTCCAAAGTCGACGAGGTGTCGTGGCCATTACTATTCGTATCAAGAAAGGTTGTTTCCTGTGATAAAGGTATGCCTATTTCTACCCTCAAACCCAGGTGGCACAATCTTTTGGTAATCGTGAAACATTTTGTGACCTGTGAAGGTCGGTATGGCTTAGTATTTCTGTATCACCTCCAGTTATTGATGAATTTCATGGGCTATCCTTTGAACATGCCACATTACTTCTTGTGTAGTATTTACAAGATGTCTAAGAGATTCAAGTGCGAGAAGGCTGATAGTAGCCTTTTTCATCACGACTTGATTAAACTCATCATCGTCCACCATTTGAGCCTTAGTGGCGATAATTGGCAAGCCTTTCTATCTAGAAATGGCTTTGCTAATCCAGAGTCTGCTCAAATCGATAAGGCTATGGTCAGTGAGACTTTGGCTGGACCAGCCATGCCTCTTCATATCCTTCTACCCCCTGTCAAACCCTCAGTTTGCCCCGATTTGGACCTACCTGATGCCTTGTTTAACCCATGCACTAAGGATGATATTAAGGTCGTCAAAAGACCCATGAGGAAGAAAGACATCAATGATACTACTGTCAATAGAAAAGGGAAGAAAAATGCTCGATTGATATCAAGACTTGCTTGGAAAAAACCTAAACAGAACATCGACCAAAAGCCCATAGTGCTGAGTGAGGACTCAGACTCCGATATAGAGCATTTCCTAGATGAAGAGTAATCCTATTATCATGGCCTATGCTCTACGAAACCCTATGAATATGTCTCTAACTTACCCCCTTGTCTCAAAAACAACCTGAACTACCCGGGAATCAAGTTGCACAATGAAACCCCTGGTGACTTAAACAAACCCTCACCTGTTATGTCAAAGCCTGAGCAATCATCATGCATCCAATGTAATGTTTGGATAGAGAGTTATTACACTGACGTTCCCCTGTTACAATCAAAGATCAAATCGTTAGAGGAACGGGTGACAGTGATGGCGAAGGAGAACGATAGGCTTCAAACCAATGAAAAGAAATAAAAAACCACCGGTTCGATTATCTTCAGGAACGTTGAGGTAGCAACGACCTTCGTCAATTCAAAATTATCATGACTGAGTTGTTTTCTGATTGTCTAGGTATGAATTTCAATATGAATTTTTCTTTGTAAGTTTGCTTCAATTAATTTAATTGATTGAAGTTGTTTTCAATTAGGTCTATTCATTTTAATACATTAGAAATGATTCTGTTATAGTTTGATTATAAAAAACGATTTTGTTGTGGATCCTATACAATAGATTCATTTTTCTATAATTAAATGTAGCTATGATTTGGTTATGTGATTTTGTCGTGCCTAGCTTAGTATAAGCCATTGATTTGTTTTTGATTATGTTTGGTTTGTTTTTGAATCAATTCTGTTCATCTGATTTAGGATAGTCGATTTGGTTTGATATCAATTAGTTTCGTTTGTTTTTAATAGACTCAAAACAACCCTGTTGACTTCAATTTACAAGGAACGACTCTGTTTTGTATGGAATCAATATTCTCGTTTGGATTTTGATAACATTCGACCTATGCAAAAGATCTATTTTCTAAAAATCGTGTAAGGTGTGTTAATTGATACAATTTTGCATAACGATTGTGTCAGCTCCCAACTGTTTCGATTCGTTCCTATTTGATTTGATTTGTAAACAATTGCTGCGAGCTACGATTAGCATGATCATTGGTATGTGTTTGATATAGTTGCATTAATTTGAAATACGATCCTGTTGATTTCATTATGATTGGACAATGATCTTGTTAATGGATAAGGCGTCATAAATTATTGCATAAATGATTTGTTTAACCGGTTACAGTTTGTGTCGATTGGAATTAGTTCATGAAAATGATTTCATTTCTTTCGAATTATCTAAGCGATTATGTTTACCCGAATTGGTGATAACAAATATTGAACAGAGTGCATCTATCTATGTTACCTTTCGATTGACCACGATTCTATTTGTTTCAAATTAGCATACAAGTTTTGACTTGAATGATTCGTTTGGTTTCAAATTAGCAATTAGATTTTTGTTTCATAGTTTGAACATAATTCTGTTAAAATTTGAATTGGTTTTGAAACGATCCTGTGTTCAATTTAGACCAGCTACAGAATCACAAGATTCTGTAGCTAGTCTTAAAATTTAGATTTTTGTCAATTTTATCAATAAAATATCCTCTAATCTTGTATATTCTAGTCCTCTTTCAGGTGCATACGAATTAAAATGATGGATTGGGCTTGTTGTAGTAGTTTAGGAGATATTTTCATGATGTAGTTTTTGTTTTAGGTTGTTAGCTTGAGTCAGAAATAGAGATTTGGGATATTATCTCCAGATTTTTTGTAAACTGTTTTGATAATTCCCACAGGGATGTTTTACCCTGTGGGAAGTCTTTAAATACTGGTTCTTTTTTTGTAATAAACTCATCATCATCACGGTGGAGAGAACCAGATTATGGATTTATGATTCAGACTGAGATGAAATTTGATGTCTTGTAACAACTTTTGCTTTCAATATATCAAACTTTTGTTTCAAGTTTTCTGCATATCAGTTTGCAATTAATTATCGACTACTTTAGCTATTGTAATTCTTTGCAAGTTGATGTGACCTGGTTTATGTGTTATCCATATTTGATCTCTCCTATTTTAAAAGTACAACAATTAATTTGTTTCAGTTTAATGAATTACAGGTTTACCTTTTTCGTTAAATGAATCATTTTGTACAAGTCTTTGCACACAAATTTATCTAGATGCGATGATTTGTAAATTATAAGATTGCTGTAATTTTTTATGTCTTGTTTGTCCTATCATTTATATTTGAAGAGCACAGCTGCTTCTTGTTTACGAGAAGTTCGTGGATAATTTGGTGTGGATTTCCTCCCATCGAACAGCTGAATCAACTACTGCATACAGGGACAAACATGAAGAGTTACTTCAGGTAAGTTTTCCATTTATTATTTGATGGTTAATTTGTTAGTATAATATAATTAGTTTAGATAGATATAATGCATAGTTCATATTTGTAGTTAGAGTTATTATTTTAGTTTCTTAGCTTAGATAGTTTTTATTCTATTCCTTTTTCATAAAATTATAAAAATAAAAAAACAATAGTTCTGCTGTCTTAGGATAGATTACAAATGATTTTTGCAGGTTTTAATTTAAATCAGTAATTTGTAAATATTGTACATTTGTAATTGAAGCTGATTCTGTTAATAATTAAACATTTAGTTTTATAGAATTATAATTGTATGATTTGGGTAATAGATTGTATATATGTAGTTTAGATTTGCTTATTAGTTTGTTTTAATTATTGTTTTCATTTAGATTAGTTCCTTAGTGTAGTTTTCATTTGTTTTCTAGGACTTAGATCGGCCAACGGAGCCGCTAAACCCATCAGGGTGGGTTATCCCAAACGGCTTGGATTATTTAGACAACCCCAGACCGGATCCACTCTTCCAGTTGGCGAGGGTTCATTTTTGCCCGTCAACAAACCCTTATTGGCTATAAATGCCAACAAATTGCACTAGCTAAGAATAACATGATTTCTCCTTCCTCGAACCAAGTGACAATAAGAACGGGTGAAGGGGTTCATTTGAAAGAACTTGTTGTCATAATTTTTGTGTATTTTTGTCAAATCGGTGTTCAATAGGATGCAATATTTTATGGTAGAAATACAACTAACGGGTGAAGGGGTTCATTTGAAAGAACTTGTTGTCATAATTTTTGTGTATCTTTGTCAAATCGGTGTTCAATAGGATGCAATATTTTATGGTAGAAATACAACTAAAAAAATATAAGAACTTGTTGTCATAATTTACAACAAAATATAAGAACTTGTCATAATTTTTGTGTATTTTTTTCAAATCGGTGTTCAATATGATGCAATATTTTATGGTAGAAATACAACTAAAAAAATATTGGATTATTGCCAATTGAAGCACAAGAGGACATATATTTGTGAATAAAGGGTATGTTTGAGGGACAATATATTTATTCATAATTTCTTTCAAATAGAATGTAAGAAGAAATAGTAATCTATTAGAGGAACTGCCTCATTGAATCTCGAGTCAGTATCTAGGCAAACAAGGAATAGAGAGGACACAACTTATTTCTTCTAATTCAACCCGAAGGAAGTTTACATTCCTTTGAAATGCTAAATCTAGTGGTGCACTTGAAAAATTTGTAATGTGACATAAATTCAATTGAATAATTTTGATATTTAAACAAGTGCTGCATGGCAGCATAGTCCCTGCCAGGTTGGAATGGCAATAAATGCAACTGAGTACAAACACGTGGGAATCAAGTTGAAGTATATGTGGTATCCGTGTAGAATTTAACATTCCCAAATTAGTCTTCTGTTTCTATTCAAAACATTCAAACATAATAGAATACTAATAATGTCTTGCAACAAAGGTTCCTAGACACAAAAAATTTAGCATACAATAGAATAGTAATAACGTCTGTTACATCAACAAAGGTTCCTGGACACAATTTTTTTTAGCATACAATAAGACACAAAAAATTTAGCATTCACGAATTAGTTTTCTTTGAAACAATGGTTCCTGGACACAAAAAAATTGAAATTTATCAAAAATTAATATGCTAGCATATCCAAAGTTTACAAAAAAAAACATTTAGCATTCAATGGACACAAAAAATTTAGCATTTCCGAATCAGTTTTCTTTGAAATTTATCAAAAGAGGTTCCTAGTATCTAAATTTGATAAAATTCCATACTTCTGTTTCTGTTCGAAACATTCAAATACAATAGAATACTAATAATGTCTTGCAACAAAGGTTCTTGGACACACAAAATTTAGCATACAATAGAATAGTAATAACGTCTGTTACATCAACAAAGGTTACTAGACAAAATAAAATTAGCATACAATAGGACACAAAAAATTTAGTATTCCCGAATTAGTTTTCTTTGAAACAAAGGTTCTTGGACACAAAAAAATTGAAATTTATCAAATAATAATAATGTCTGTTACATCAAAAAAGGTTCTTGGACACCAAAAATTTAGCTTACAATTGAATAGTAATAACGTCTTGCAACAAAGGCATTCCCGAATTAGTTTTCTTTGAAAGTAAGAACATCTGTTACATCAACAAAGGTTCCTGGACAAAGTTTTTTTAGCATACAATAGGACACAACAAATTTAGCATTCCCGAATTAGTTTTCTTTGAAACAAAGGTTCCTGGACACAAAAAAATTGAAATTTATCAAAAATTAATAATGTATGTTACATCAACAAAGGTTCATGGACACCAAAAATTTCTCATACAATAGAATAGTGATAACGTCTTGCAACAAAGGCATTCCCGAATTAGTTTTCTTTGAAATTTATCAAAAAATAATAATGTCTGTTACATGTTTCTGGAAATTTAAATGATTGGGGCTCCCGCAGACCATAAAAAGAAATAAGTAAAAGAATTAGGAATGTCGAAATAAGAAGTGCACGATGGTAGAGAGGAAGACCTAAAAAGAAGAAATTGGAAGTTATGAGTGTTTGGTTATAGTTTTCTATTTAAAGAGGTATAATAATTGGATTGATAAAGAAAACAAGATGACAATATAGACTTACTATGAAGCTGATTCATTTTTGTTGCTGTTGTCGATGGTCAGTGGAATCATGTCAACCGGTTGTTGCCCTTCCCAGATGAGGTTGTCCATTCTTCGTTGGAACCATTCTTTAATGTAGCTTCTCATGGGGTCCATGTTAATTTCATCCTGGATTTCTATGTCATAAAGGTCATTTTCTAATTTCCTTAGATCCATTGAAATACTATGCAAACTCTGTTCAATTTATTCATTGTGTGTTGAATAGTCCAGTACCTAGTGCTCGAGCTCATCTACACGATGTTCAACTATGCCGTAAAATTTTTCGAAAGAAAACCCCTTTAAAATATCAATTTGTTCATCAAAGGCTTCTTTGGTCATTGACAAGGATTTGAGAATTAAGTTTCGGTCTTGAACTTCGTTGGTACTTTTGGTTAAGTCTATTTGGACCAGGTTTGTGAATAATTCTTCCTTTTCTAATATGGCTTGTTTACATGATTCAACAATGAGCTCTAGGTTCTTAACTTTCTTTTGCCAGCATACTTTTACTTTTTTGGTCTGCTTTGTGGAGGGGATATTCTATTGTCTTCTTTTTAGTTACGAGGTGTTGATGGCATGGTTGGAAAAAGGGGTCAACACCTATTCACATAAACATTGATCATTTTTTAAATTTTCCTGCAAATGTTCAAGCAAATCATTTTCCCTCTTTCGGAAGGAAACTATATTTTGTGATGTTTCCCAGGCTTCAGTAACTAGATTCATTATTTTCTTGATGTTATTCTCTACAAAGGATCTAGACGATGCAAGGAGGGAAGAGGATAATTTCATCTTGGCTGTAGTGGAAGCAACCAGGTTTTTTGCTAAAGGACTGGCAAATTCTGGGCTAGAAATGAAATCCTCCTCAAATTCCTTAAGGCAGTCTTTCAGTCTGGCATTTCCCACTTCAATTCCTCCAATGGAATCATCAAGAGCATCACCGGTTATGCGGTGAAATAAGGAGATTTGGGACAACCACATTTTCCTAAAGTTAATCTCTGTGCGAGATTTTCCTTTCCTATTTGTTACATATCTCTTTTCAATGACCATATTTTTAGATTGGATGTCAAAAACAATGCTCTGGAATACAATGGATTCATCTTTGTAAAAAATGTCGGTCTCAACTATTTCCATTGCGAACGAACCAACTTTGTGCATGTTCTCAGTTTCAATTTCAAGTTGAAACTATTAACTTTCAATTTCAGGTTCGTCTGCCAACACTGCATTGTTTTTTCTCTTCTTCGTTAGTGGAATTTTTTTAGAAATATCAATTTTTATGCGAGGAGGGTTATTATCTCCTCCTTGGTTTGAATATTTTTGGGTTTCTTTCTTACTAGGGTGGGTTGTTAAAGTGATTCTTTGTGATGCCGTGCTCTTGGGAGTGCTGGCGAGGGATTGGCCACTCTTCTCACCGGATACTTTTCCCTGTTGTCTTTACAATTCAGTCACGCTTTGCAATTTCTCTACGTCGCAATCACCAGAAGCAGGATTGTTATCGTCATTGTCCCTGTCTTCAGTCAGGTGTCTATGAATAAAGGAGTTGCTAAAGCCAACTGTCAGTAAATTTTCTTGAAAAATACCATTAGGGTTGAACCCTTTTATCCTTTTAGCATATGTTAGGTTCAATTTCTTGAAATGGTCGACAAATTCGTCAATCTTGTTGATGTTTCTACAACGAAGTCCCCGACTTTCCAGGGCAGAGGAATGAACTATTTTTTTTTCTTATCATGGGAAAAATACAACTAGTGGTTGTATTGCCTTGCTATTTCTGCAAAAAACATCTTGTTCATGATGTGGCATAGAAGGAAAGCATGATTTTACTTGGAGCCAAAGACCATTAGTACACTGTGATTTTCCTTTTGTTCAAGTGTGCCCTTCCAGTTCAAAAAATTGGTTTCCTAGCCAGGCATCCACATAGCATCCTTCCCTAACAATAAATCTTTGAAAACTGAGACAAAGTCATTAAGAACTTCATAAAAACAATGGGAGGCCTTGTGCCTCCATAGGGCCCGATACCAGAATGTTTTTGGGTCGAATCCACAGTTTATTTTCTTGGAAAGAGACAGATTTGGAAACGAACAACAATGCACTATTGCGAAAATCAAGTAGGATGACATATAAAATTTATTCGATTCTTTAAATCATGACAAATGGGAACAAATATCAATGGAAATTAGATTCCCCCAATCAAAAATGAATTTTTCCTTGACTGTGAAGTACAAAATATAAATAATTATATGGGAAATGCTTGCTCTGGATGCCTGTCCCATTATTCTTGTAAACAACCAAGCAATTTCCCAGAATGGATTTCTAAAGGAACTTACCTGCAACTTTGTGATATCTTCAGGAACTCCCGTCGAGTCTTTGAGGAAATCGGCTAAGATGTCCAACCCTTTATCATGTTTTTCTAGGAACTACTTGCAGTCTTGTCATCTGAAGGTCAATGTTGGCTCCGACAAATTTAACATCTTGCAGAAGCCCTAAGGTGGAAAATAAACAAGAGAGTGGTCATGTAATGGAATAATTCTTTGTCTTGGAATATATTTTTCGGTGCACCAAGAGACCACCTCCTTACAATAAAAAACCTCAGGGACACAGCCTGCATAAGCGATTCCAGAGGTCCAAATCACTTCATTTTGGGTGGAACAGGATGAATAGTAAATGTATGCACTGGACCATGTAAATTTCTGGTCCTGATGTCTGAAGATATTTATTGTATCTCCACAAAACTATTGTCGACCTGCTGCCATAAGTTTACAAGAACGTTTGTTTGATCCAGATGATGAATGAAATGAAAAGGTTGAAGGGATAATATAAAGCTATGCAAATCTTGGTCCAACGTATGTGAATGGGAGATCTCATCGAGACTTTTTCTCATTAATGACAATTTCGATGGCTGTTGCATGATGCGTTGTTAACATTAAACTCTATTAATTGCATACATAGAAATGCGAACATGGAGGATATGACAATGAGCGATTAGTCATTGTAGATTTCTTGAACGGGCCAACGCGATGACCTATGTTTGAGATGAACAATCGAAAGGGAAAATATAACTCTCCGCAGATATTGGTTTAATGCGTAATAATGGGAGATCTCCTCAAGCGTTTCACTCATTAATGACAATGTTGATGATTCCTGCATGGTCAACTGTTAGCATGAAAGGTTTCTAATTGCATACTAAGAAATAAGTACAGAGGTCATGGGGATGGGAAAAATCAGCTTCAAAATAGGGTTACAAGGTACAACTGTTCGAGGTGAGGGCGCGAGGGTCAAATTGTATGTTTTGAAACTTTTTGAGTGCAATATGTGTAGCATCGAAGAGGGTATGATAGGACAGTCCAGAGGGAAATTTGTATATCACTAGTAAGAGCATAACTAATGTATATTAGGAAGGATAGGAAGTTAGTGGGGATAGAAGGTAACGCTAGATACTTTGAAACATTTGTAATCCATGGTAGAGTGAATCTTGCAAGTTCGAGGAGTCTGCGGTGGAATTGTAGATGATGGAATTTTTGAGTGCAAGAGGTATATCACGAAACAAGAAGCAACAGAGTTCGAAAGTGCCAACCCAACAACTGCGGCCATAAAATTGGCTAAGTATGGAAAGGAACAATGGTTGATCGGATTTTTCATGTGAGGATATAGATGGAGATGAAGATATCTTAGCCTGCCAACACTGGAACCCGGGATCATAGAAATGAAACTAAGTATATAACCAGAAAGTGATAATACATGGGAAGAAGAAAAGGGAAATAGGGCTGAGTGCACGGTGGAATTGTAGATCATGAAAATTTTGAGTGCAATATGTATATCATGGAACAAGAACCAATAGAGTTCGAAAGAACCAACCCGAAACATTGAACAAGAATTGGAAATTTTGTGAACTTGTCAACATGAGGATCCAAAACAGGCTGACAAGGTCTCTCCAGAAGATGTGAGGCCCCGACATTCATATTGTATTGCTCAAAAAAATTGAATGAATAATCTGTAACATGGAAGAGGGGACGATGTTGAAATCCAATAGTCAATTTGTAAATTGTGGAGGGTCTGATGCCAACTGTTTCATACTAGTGTGTCTAGTTGTCACTAGTAAGAGCATAACTAATGTATATTAGGAAGGAAAACAAGTTAATGGGGACAGAAGGAAGCAACATATACTTTGAAACATTTTTGATCCATGGTAGAGTGAAGCTTGCAAGTTCGAGGAGTTCGCGGTGGAATTGTAGATCACAAAAGTTTTGAGTGCACAATGTATATCATGGAACAAGAAGAAATAGAGTTTGAAAGCGCCAACCCGACAATTGCGACCATAAAATTGGCTAAGTATGAAAAGGACCAATGGTCGGTCAGATTCGTCATGTGAGGATATAGACGGAGATGGAGATATGTCAGCTCGCCAACACTGGAATCCGTGATTAAAAATTTTCACTAAGTAAATAAAAAGAAAGCGATAATAAACGAGAAGAAGAAAAGGGAAAAAGGACTATGGAGTCCGCAGTGGAATTTTAGATCATGGAAATTTTGAGTGCAAGATGTATATCATGGAACAAGAAGCAACAAAGTTCGAAAGCACCAACCCGACAACCACGGGCATAAAATTGGATAAGTATGGAAAGGAACAACAATAGGTCGGATTCGTCATGTGAGGATATAGATGGAGATGAAGATATGTCAGCCCACCAATGCTGGAACCCATGATTATAGAAAGGTGACTAAGTATATAAATAGAAAGAGATAATACACAGGAATAAGAAAAGGGAAAAAGGGCTAAGTATCTCACATAAGAACATCTACTATTCGTTTATTTATGCAAATCCTTTCGAACCCCTGGTGAGTTCTCACTAGTAAAGGCATAAATTGCATATCACAGAAGTTCTTTTGATGCAAGATGTATATGTTGGAACAAGGGACATAAGTGTTGGATACCGTGAATACGAGACATAAGTGATGGGTATCACAAATCACATAACAAGAAGCAACAGAGTTCAAAAGTGCCAACCCGGCAACCGCGACCATAAAGTTGGATAAGTATGGAAAAGAACAACGGTCGGTCAGATTTGTCATGTGAGGATATAGACGAAGATGAAGATGTGTCATCCTGCCAACGCTGGTACCTGCGATCATAGAAAGGTGACTAAGTGAATAACCAAAAAGGGATAATACATGGGAAGAAAAAAAGGGAAAAAAGACTAAGGAGTCTATGGTGGAATTGTATATCACAGAAATTTTGAGTGCAAGATGTATATCATGAAACAATAAGCAACAAAGTTCGAAAGCGCCAACCTGGCAACTGCAGGCATAAAATTGGCTAAGTATGGAAAGGAACAATGGTTGGTTGGATTGATGATGTGAGGATATAGATAGTGATGAAGATATGTCAGCCTGCCAACACTAGAACCCGCGATAATAGAAAGGAAACTAAGTATATAAAAATAAAGAGATAATACACAGGAAGAAGACAAGGGAAAAAGGGCCAAGTATCTCACAGAAGAACATCTACTGCTTGCTTATTAATGCAAATCCTTTCGAACCCCTGGTGAGTTATCACTAGTAAAGGCATAAATTGCAGATCACAAAAGATCTTTGGGTACAAGATGTATATTACAGAACATGGGACATAGGTGTTGGATACCGCAAACCTGGGACCTAGTGATCATATAATTGGCTAAGTATTGAAAGGGACCATGGTCAGTTTGGCTCATGGTGTGAAGATATAGATAAAGAGTTTCCAATTTGCGAATCCATGAGGTCGTGATCATATAGATGCGACTAAATATAGAACCAAAAAGGGATAATAGAGGGGGGGGAAAGAGAAAAATTAAGAGTTTTTATACATTCCTGCGGACAAATTGTATATTGTGGAACTACGAGTGTTGTTTGCAGCTCATGGAAGATTCGAAACACAATCTTGAGGTTGTCAATGAGGGAACCCACAATCAGAAAAGTGTGCAAGAATGGAACACGGAAACGCTGTCTGGGACTTGTTTTCACTAATATATTGAAATTTGTAATAGCTTTGCCATTACCTGGCAATATCTTCTTTGCATGTTTCTGGACAAGTTCTGTAGGGATGGTTGGTTGTCGAGTCTTTTTCTTATTAATGATGATTTTTATGGTTTTTGCATGATTTTTTTTTAGTATTAAACCTTTGGTGTTGCATATATGGAAAGAAGTACGAGGATGGGCAGAATATGAAACAATGACTAGGAGTTGGAGTTTTTGTGAACCCGCCAATGCGAGGATCCAAAATAGGGTGACAAGGTTTCCCCAGAAGACGCGATGTCCTGACGGCCAAATTGTATAGCTCAGAACATTTGAATGCATAATGTGTAACATGGAAGAGGGGATGATGTCAGAGTCCGATAGTCAATTTGTATATGGCGGAGGAGCGGGTGCCAATTATTTCGTACCAATGTGTCCAGTTGTCACTAGTAAGAGCATAGTAAATGTATATTAGGAAGGACATGAAGTTGGTGGGGATGAAAGGAAGTGACAGATACTTTGAGAGAAGTTAATGTTGTTGGCCAATATTTAATAGGCAACGAATGGCATAAGTATGGGAAGAAAGTAATAGACGGGCATAAGTAATGATGGCATGAGTACAAGAAGAATGTACAGAGGATTGTTGGCATGTTTTACAGGCAACGTATACTTGTCATTGATGGAAAGTACAGTAGTGATGATGGCTTGAGCACAACAGTGATGATTATCGATGCAGTGATAATTGGGGAAGAACAACAATTGTGTTCATTGGATCTATTCCTGAATTCTCGATGGCCCTCAGATCTGAATAAGAGCATGACTGAAGAGGTAGGCCCGTAAGGTTTGAGAATCATTTTTGTTCGTTGGATCCCCTTCAAATTCCTGATAGAATGATGGTCGTCAGATATGAATGTAGACAAGAAGAGCGCACTGAAGAGGCGGACAGATCTCAGACGTTAGATCCAAGTGCAGGACCCGACCATCGTTGGATCAAGGAGAACTTGCACATTTTTTAAAGTACAAGGAGAAGTGGGCGTACAAAATACTGAAAGAAGGAGGACCGTCCATTTACGGGTAGAACATGTGGGGATAGATCGTTAGTTCGTTGACTAGAGAGTCAAAGGAACGATGTTCCCTAAACCTCTCGAAATCGCGATATGCGAAATCATGATTTAATCTCAGCCGTTAGATTAAGGTTGAATCTGGACCGTTGATTCTAGTCCATGTCGGAGTTTCGGGGATTGAGAGTTGGAGATGTCAAGTAATATCATCCACAGGAATCCCGATTTTGCGATATGCAAAATCACGACTTAATCACAGCCGTTGAATCAAGATCAAATCTAGAACGTTGATTCCAGTCCATGTCGAAGTTTCGGGATCGAGAGTTGGAGATGTCAAGTAATATCATCCACAGGAATCCCAATTTTGTGATATGAAAAATCAAGACTTAATCGCAACCGTTGAATCAAGATCAGATCTGGACCATTGATCCAACTCCATATCAAAGTTTTGCAAATCGCGACATGGAGAGACAAGAAAACAATGCAACAAGAATGGTGAAATCGCAATATGTGAATTCGTGATTCAATCGCAGCTGTTGAATCAAGATCAGATCTGGACCGTTGATCCAACTCCATATCAGAGTTTCGCAAATCATGACATGAAGAGAGAAAAGGAACAATGCAACAAGAATCCCAAAATCACGATATGCAAAATCATGATTTAATCGCAGCCATTGAATCAAGATTGAATCTGGACCATCGATCTAAGTCCATTTTGGGGTTTCGAGGATCGAGTGTTGGAGATGTCAAATAATATTAACATCAAGAATCCTGATATCGCGATATGCGAAATCGTGGCGTAATTGCAACCATCAGATCAAGATGTGATCTAGACCGTTGATACGACTCCATTATGAAGTTTTGTGGATCGGGAATTTGAAGTGACAAAAACATTGAACGTCAAGAGTGTCGAAATCGCGATGTGTGAAATCTCAACTGATTCTGAACCATCAGATCAATATGTGATCTGGACCGTTGATCCGAATTATTTACAGAGATTCTTGGATCAGGATTTGTAAGTGACAAGAACATTGAACATCAAGAATGTCGAAATCGCGATATGCGAAATCGCAAAATGATCTGAACCGTCAGATCAAGTGTTGATCGGAGGGTTACTGTTCTCTCTCACAGTTAACTCCTCAGTTTCAAATCTGTTAGCGAAACAGACTCATGATTTCCGATTAGTTGGCGTTTCAGTTGCAGAGACAATTGTCTTCCTTTTGCCTAAGGATATGGGAAGTTGAACCGCCGTGAGTGTGTATAAAAGAAAATGAGACAGACAACGTGGTGTTGGTTGTTCTGCATGAGAAATGAATAAAACTATAAGAAAGGGAAAATCAAAGTGCGCAGAGTGAGATGGAGAATATGAATAGTGTGAGATGAAACTCAGGGAAGAGTAACTGATGATGAAGAAACCTTGAAACTGAGTAGAATGACAGAAGAAGTTGATGAAGAGCAGACCTGCTGAAAAGACAGAGGAAGAAATGAATTGTAGAACAGTTAGAAGATGACCATATTTACAGAATAAAGAAAGATTGGTAAGAATTAATTTATCTGTGTAGTTGAATGATTATTTGTTCATTTATGTTTTAGGGAGGTTGGGAGGTGCTCGGGAGAACTGTTTTCCTCAGAGTTTCAAGTGAGAACTTGAACACATGAAGTTGAAGCTTCCATCTGGTTGCAACCAGAGAAACCAGGGTGGCAGGGTGGTGCAAGGGAGAACAAGTGTTCTCTATTATACAGGTTGGAGCTTGTGTAACTGGAAGTTGGTGATGGAACATTAAGGGAGTTGGTGCTTCCTTCTAGTGGGTGCTAGAGAAACCAGAGAGTTGGTCCTCTCAAACAAGTTGCATCTTTTAAAATAGAGGTAGCAGCCTCACATTGAGCTGGTGCTCAATTATAGATGATGTACAAAACTTAAAAGACTGCCTATCATTTCAAAGAAAAAGAGGTTTTCTCCCTTTATGGGTTTCCTCGTGAAAATATGTCTCTGCGTATACCTTATGTGTGATTGATGCTCTTTAATTTTACTGTCCATATGTTGTATATTGTTGATGATCAGTTGAAGAAAGATTAATAATGTTTTAATAGACTTAAAATTGTTTAAGCTCAATTACAATTGATTCACCCCCCCCCTCTCAGTTGTTTTAGTAATTTCAGAAATTGGTATTAGAGCGGGTTCCTTTTATTCGAAGGTAGATATGTAAGCTTAAAAATGACAAGTCATGACGGGACTTCAGCCTCTAAGTCCCCACTGTTTGATGGCACAAATTTTTCCTTCTGGAAGATTAGAATGAGAACATACTTAATGGCCTTGGGTGCTGATGTTTGGGATGTAGTAGAGACTGGTTATACAAAGC
>JZKD02S1754880.1:7118-28125 GCA_000966675.3 Picea glauca
ATTGGGAAGACCAGATGAAAAGGAAGGTGGAGCAGAGGAAGATGGGAGATAAGCCACCATTTTTCATAAAACTATGCAAGGATAGTCAACCCTCGAGGAGCCCAGAATGTCAGAGACAGTGGGAAAAAAATCACGGCATCAACCTATGCAATGTTGGGGTTGTCGAGGAAATAATATGTGTAGATATTTCCCTAAAAGAGGTGATAAAGGGAGGACTATGCACATTGTATGACGAGCTTTGATAGTTGAGGACATGGGAATAAATGTGCCAATAATTTACGCAGTTCTCAATAACAAGAAATATGAGTTTCGGTCATAGATGATCGAGGTGGAAGGTAATATTAATGACCAACCCTTTTCTATTTAAATTGACTTAGTACATATTAATAGTTTTCTCGATATTAATATGGTGGAAAGGTTCCAATTTCCAAGAAGTAAGCTTGGAAAACCTTGGTTGTTTCATTTAGCTATAGGAGCAAAAAGGAAAATTAATAAGATGGTTAAGGCATGTCCAATGGAGATGAATGGACTGTGCACAAAAAATGATTTGGATATTATACCTTTGGGTTCATATGATTATCTCATTGGTATGGATTGGTTGGATGAGCACCATGTTGTCCTATAGTGTTACAATAAGACATTCACTTGTTTGTATGAGGAAGGAAACTTGAAAACAATTCAAGGAATTCCAAGATCTGTGACTATCATAGAGGTTTCAACCTTGAAGATAAAGAAAAGTTATAGGAAGGGATGTCAAGTATTTGCAGCACACATGGAAAAGTCACCTCTAGATGTCTTTAAAGGATGTACAGTATTGAAAGAGTATGAGGATGTTTTTAAAGAGATATCGATATTTCCTCTGAAAATAGATATTGACTTCTCTATAAATATGATGCAGGGAGAAACACATGTATCCAAGACTCCTTATAGGATGAGTATGCTAGAGATGAAGGAGTTGTAGATGCAACTTGAAGAGATTATGAAGAAGGGGTATATACACCCAAGCGTGTCACCTTGGGGTGCAACTATTTTTTTCATTAAGAAGAAGGATGGTACACTCAGAATTTGCGTTGAATTTAGGAATTTGAACAAGGTAACAATGAAGAAGAAGTATCCCTTTCCAAGGATAGATGACCTACTTGATTAGTTGAGAGGCATACAAATATTTTCCAAGATTGATCTTATATCTGGATATCACCAAGTGAGAATAAAAGAGGAAGACATCAACAAGACTATGTTCAAAATAAGGTATGGACATTATGAGTTCACAGTGGATCCTTTTGGGTTTTCAAATGCACTCATTGTCTACATGTGTTTAATGAATGGAGTTTTCAGAGATTACTTGGATAAGTTCATCGTCATATTTTTGGATGACATTCTTATTTACTCAAAGTCTAAAGAAGAGCACGAGCAACACTTGAGGATGGTTTTTCATTTATTGAGGGAGAATCAACTTTATGTAAAGTTCAACAAGTGTTCCTTTTATCAGTGACATATTCATTACTTGGGTCATATCATTTCAGAGGAAGGAATAGATTTGGACCGAGTGAAGATAAAAGCCATTGAGGGATGCCTAACACCATGAAATTTTGCAGAAGTGAGATCCTTTATGGGACTAGCAGGGTAATTGGTGCAAACCCCCCTTTCTCCTTGGGGTTGCGCGACCTCCTGGTCAAGGATCTTCAATTCTCGGAGCTGAATTAGCTTTCTGAAACTTTAATGGTCTCGCTTGTAAATAAACAAAGGCCTTTTCTGTCTCTCGATGCAAGTTTTGTAACACTCACGATCTCTTCTTCTCACTACTGAAAAATCACGACTCATGCGCTAGCTCCTCCTCCGTTAACTCCTTCCCGCATGTGACCTCGGGCTATGTCCATACATGATTTTGGGCGCGGTCCAAAGTGGTTTGGCATCAACCCACTTTTCTCCCTGCAATTCACTACAAATCGCCACACGCCTTTTTTGCAATAATGTGGTTTCAATTGCGGCCCGCTATCAAATTTTTAACATCCGAGTACTTTCCGTCCCCGCAATCATTCGTGATCGTCGATATCAATATCTCGTTGGCACTTCTGGACATGATGATTCAGATATTTCCTTTCCCAATATACGAATCAGAACTAACCCTTCTAAATCAAAGACTATGATTTATTCCATGATTCGAGCTTCGGGAGTTTCAAATCTCAACTCCTTCTTTCTCCACAATGGTTTTCTCTCGAAATAAAATATCTATTGACATTTTTCGTCCTCAAATCGACGGTTATAATTTACTTTGGACCTTCGGGGTTCGGATATTTCAATTCTCAACTTCCCAGAGTATTATTATCCGACGTTTGTGATCTGTCGCCATGCATCCCTCTGGATATGATAGTCCAGATTTACTTTAGGTCTTCTTGGATAGATATTAACCCTTTATCTTGTCCAACTTCTGCAAATTCTTCTTCTGAAGGATTTCTTTGACACCTAGTCGATTTCTGGTCTTGTGCACTCCTTGTAACTGACCTGTACACTTTCTTATGAGAAAAACCCAAGTTATTTCTCCAAGTCAAAGACTTCGCATACACACTCCTTGTGCTTAATATGCACACTCTGCATACAAAATTTCCATGCTATCTCTTATGAGCTTCGAGTCAAAAAATAATCCCTCACACACATTCCTTGTGCTCGGTATGCACTCCTTGCATAACTTACAAAAGAGAAAACACTTGAAACTTATTCAATTCTTCATAAATTCATTCCTTCACCATGAACATCATACATCCACAAAACACATAACAACAGTAAAACTATATCAACACTATACAATTGGATGAATTTCCTCTGTTCTATTCATTTTAGAGATAAATACATGATTACAACTTTTGTCTCTTACAAAAATACAATGAAAACTTGTCTAAGGACCCAGAGCTTCCTCGCTCTTCTTCCTCATATCTAAATTCTATCACACTCTACTCAAGTAGTTACCTACTCAGCTTAATTAATTCAACCTAATGACCAGGGATGATTTTAAGGATGGAAATTTGTTTTAAAATGTAGAAACCTTGGCGAATATTACTAATCCTTCATATGTCAACTATAAATGTTAGGCGATATGTTTTTAAAAATATTCAAATTTCTAAGTATTTTATATAGTTTTTATAAAATTTTAGCGATTTTTAAGGTAAACTGATTTTATCCTATAGAATTTGGGTGAATCATTTTTAAAATAGCGAATCTCGTTTTTGGAAAAACCATGGAAAATTAGCCCATGAGCGAAATTTAGCCCCTAAAATCATCTATGCTAATGACTAATACAGGCTAATATAATACACCTGTAATATATTATAGTTGTGTAAGGATTTACAATGATACGACAGTTCAAAACGGTGGCTCGACTTTACATACATCTAATTAATTAATGAGAGATTCAAAAAGATCTCCACATCGCTACCAAGATGGTTAAGAGTCGGTTTGGATCTTTCAATGCGTTGATGTGTCGACTTCGCTTCCACATCCTCTTTGTTTTGATTTGATAGTGATGCTCTTGCATCAGTAATACATAAGGTTTATTGAAGAATTCTCAAATATTTCCCATCCAATCACATCCCTGCAGAGTAAAGGTGCACGATTTGAGTGGACTCTGGATTGTGCAAGGAGTTTCCAACACTTGAAGAATTTGTTGACAAGTTTGTCGATTTTGAGAATTGTTGATCCAAATGTAGGCCTCGTTGTGTGCACATATCCATACAAGGAAGGACTCAATGGAGTCCTAATTCATAATGGACATGTGGTATGCTATGAATCGAGGAAGTTGAAAGAGAATGAAAGGCTATATACTAATCATGATTTAGAATTGGAAACTATAGTGCATGCCTTGAAGATGTGGTAGAATTATGTCATGGGTAAAATATTTGAGCTGAGAACAGACCAATTTGGTTTGAGGTATTTGTTTGGACAACCAAGCTTGAATTCCAAGAAAAGAAGGTGATTAGAGTTCCTCAACAAGTATGACTTCGAAATAAATAATATTAGAGGAAAATATAGCAAGGTGGTTGATGCACTCAACAAGAGAGTGGATGAGATGCATGTTACAACCATTAGTATGTACCAACCATATTTGTCCAATAGAATTTTGGAATTTTCCAAATTAGATATGTGTTATGAGGACATAAAGGATACTTTACAACAGGGTATGTCATAGCAGAAAGTTGAAGGTTATAAGCTAAGAGAGGATGAGATCCTCATGTATACATGCATATTCTATGTTCTGAATGATCAAGAGTCGAAAATTCTAATATTGTGAGAGATGCATAAAGTTCCTTATGCAAGACATCCAGGATACCAGAAGACAATTGTTGTAGTGAATAAGTAATACTTTTGGCCAGGTATGAAAAAGGAAGTTGTTGATTTTATTGCTATATGCCTTGAGTGTCAAAAGGTCAAGGTTGAGCACATACATCCAACTTGTTTGCTACAACCTTTTCCCATTCCTGAGTGGAAGTGGGAAGTTATAATGATGGATCTTATAACTAAGTGACCAAGAACCACCAAGAAACATGAATATATTATGATGGCGTTGGGCAAGCTTACTAAAGTTTACCATTTTATTCTAGTAATGTCAGCACACAAGGAAACAAACATTTTCGAGATATACACATGACAAATTTCCAAGATGCATTGTGTACCTAAGACAATTATGTCTGATAGAGATTCCAAGTTCACCTTTAAATTTTGGAAAGGGCTATTCAAGGGATTTGGAACAAGTCTGAATTTTAGCACAACATATGACCCTGAGACAGATGGACAAACATAGAGGGTAAATCGAGTGATTGAAGATATGCTCAGAATGTATGGGATGCATAAGCCATCAAAATGGGAAGACTACCTTCACTTGGTAGAGTTTGGTTACAACAATGTGTATCAATCATCTTTAAATATGAGCCCATTTGGGGCACTTTATGGTTGAAAGTGTAACACAGTAATTATTTGGGACAACCCAGGAGACTGTGCAATAGTTGGGCTAGATTTTCTCTGGGAAATGGAGGAGCAGATGGTAAATATCAAGAATAATTTAAAATTTACCCCAGACAGACATAAAATATGTGTAGATAAAGAAATAATCCATCGATATTTTAAAGTCGGTGATCACGTGTTTCTAAAAGTGAAGTCTAGGCACAATTCCCTGAAGTTGGGAAGGTGTTCTAAGTTAGCAATGCCCTATTGTGGACCATTTGAAATTACAGAGAGGATTGGTCCTGTCGCATATATGCTTGCATTTCTTGCATCCTTGTGTATTCATAATTTTTTCCATGTGTCATTTCTTAATAAATATGTACCTGATGCTAATCATATTAATGATTGGAATGTGATTTAGGTGGAGATAGAAGGCATATTTTAAGTGTGACTAGTTTTCATATTGGATTAGAGAATCAAGTAGCTCTGAAATCAAGTCATGGAGCTGGTAAATGTCCAATGGACTTGGTATGGTCCTAAGGATGCAACTTGGAAGTGCGAGGATTCGATGCGAGTAGAGTATCTTCATCTGTTTGAAAATTTTTGAAATTTTGTATGTACATGTGTATATGATGCACTAGGGACATTGCATAAATAAGGGGGAGGGGAATGTAATGTCCCTGATATGGATCCTTTGTATTTGTACATATAGGCTGGTGATACATTGGTACTAAGTGTTAATGTAATGTATATATAGGTTGGTGATTCATGGACACCTAGTTTTGGTGTTGTGCGCACTTGGGTATGTGCACACAGGGTTGTTCTCAAGACAAGGGCTGGTGATTCGGGACATATATAGGCTAGTGCGCCTATCCATGTAAATATAATCATGTTTATTAATATAATATGGCATCATTGCGCCCAGAAAGACTTAGACGAAAAGAGATGGGGGGCCAACTACACCGAAAAGGGGAAAATGCAAGAATATTTTAATAATATTTCCAAAAAGTGTAACCTTATAGATATATTATATATCCTAAGTTCCCTAGGGTAGGGAATGAGTTCCCAAGTGGATTAATCTACTTCTGAAGGTGACAAGTGTCAAGTGGAAGGCATGTAATATATATTGTTGGCATTAATGTATTTTGGGGCATTATCATTATTATTATGATTATGACTATTGAGAAGGGGATTTAGGAAGAATTCACGTTTCAAGATCTCAGGATTAGAATGGGGTCAGACTATATGGAAAATTTGATTATTACCTTATATGCACAGAGAATCTTGTAGGAGTTGTTGGGTTGTAATAAAAGTTTACTATTGAAGAGATGGATTGTCAGGCCCATGAGTAGTCTCTCTGGGTGAGAGACTATCTGTTTAGAAGTCAGTTGTGAGACCCATGAGTAGTCTCTCTCAGTGAAAGATTCGTTATTGAGAAGTGGGTTGGGAGACCTGTGAGGATATTCTCCAAGTGAGAGTATTGTTGAGAATTGTTCCTTGGTGTGTTGGGAATTAGTTGCAGGGATCAAAGACTTCATGTCCGACCTATTGCTGGTAATCATGGAAGGGAAGTGGGGAAGTATAATGAATGTTGAGAAGAAAAGGGGAACACTTTCTTGGGTTTGATAGGTGTGTGTGGAATGAGGGACTGTGGGATAGATGCTACAACAAACACCTACGATTGAGAAATTATGTTGAGATTCTGACCTAATTAGTTTGTCACTAGGAACCCCTTTTTCCCTAGTGGATTTAAACCCCAACTCGAGGGTGACCTGTTGCTGAAAGCTTATGAGAAATAGAGTCTATGTCTTGGAGGAACACATCAATTATGCACATAGTTGGTGACTTTCATAAAAGATAAGTTTTCTTTATGTTCTTTTCTTCTTTACTCTGTGCATATTTTTCTATACTTGATATGGGTTAATTCTTGTATGTAGTCGCATATAGGTAATTGTTGTTATTTTGTTTAATGTTTCTTGCACATGTAAGTATGGTGCTTATATCCTATATTTGTAGTTGTGCATGAGTATGTCAGTTGATGATAGGCTTACCTGCTAAGTTAATCTTGTGAATTTGGTTATGAGTATTCAAAAAGAGGATTGGGTAATTGGGTGCGCACTGGAAAGTAGTCTATGTCCACATGAGGTTGGAATTCATGTGCACGTTCAAGGAAATAGACTCCATGTATAACAAAATCAGAATTGATGCATGACGCCTAGATAATTGTGTTGTGTGATTAGTATGTTGGTGCACACAATTTTTTATTTACTTATGTTGCTTAAGGTTGTATTAAAAGGATAGTTTTTCTTCCGTTGTTATAAGTTGTGTGGCGCAACTCAAGCTTGGGTTGAGCGTGTTACTTAAATGATATTCTGTGGACTTGTGTTTAGATTAGAATCTATGCAATGAAATTTCATAGTAACACTGTAGAGTAGTATGATGGGTATGTTATAGCTTGGTTGACTCAGAGCTACACAAGTTGGAGTTGTGTGATGTGGCCCAGCCTAGGGTGGTTGGGGATGTTACACTTTTCCTAACCCTTTTGGTTTTAACTTGACATGCAAAGTCAACTTATATCATACCATAACAATGTACATATGTATTATTTTCCATCATCATAGAATTAATATGGGAGTAGTTAGATTTTCTATTAATTGCCATAAAAAATTCCAGTGATACTTTTGACCCCTGGAATTTCACCCATGTCTCTTTCCACTTGATATGGATTATTTCCACTTGATATGGATTCATTTCAAGTACAATATCTTCTTAATGGTTCCTTATTTATTTCCCTTTAGGAACTTGATTTTCCTGTTGATTATCTTCTTAACCTGATATCTCCATGTTAATTGGGAAATACCTTCAGCACTTTTGGAATGCACCAACAATCCTCTTGTATTAATGTCATATTTGATGGAGTGTTTTCCTCTACCCCTAGTAGATTGAAATCCACCTCATGATCTCTTCTTCCATCATCTTAATATTTTCAAGGACTTGACTCCATCCTAGAATCTTTCTTTCCTTTATGGAAAAATACTTTTTTGAAACCTCACTGGATTCTTCTAGATCCAATATGTACATAATGCATTGCTTATGCATTAGTTGGTACTCTAAATCATACATGTATTCTTCCTTACTTCACCCTTGTGGTTCAATATTTCATACCATGGTTCCAGTGCACCACATTGATAACAATAATGGATGTACCACCCCCACAACTGCATGAATGATCCTTGGAGAGGTTTCCCTTGTCTCCATGAATACACTAGTTCCTTTTTTTATCAGAATAATAACATTTTAATGTATCAATATTTTAGAGAAGATATTCCCACACTATATTTCCTTATCTGTACATTAGCATCCTTTAGAGTGAATGTAATTTCACCACTTTATTCACTAAATTATATACTCTTATACCAAAATTCCATTGAGCACTCCGATTAACATGAGTGGATTTCTTGTAGTGGATTCTCAGGACTTTATGGCTGCAACTAGACTCATATATTAATATTCTTCAGTCTTAGCCTTTGATCATCTTGTGAGATATTCTTGACATAACATTATGTCCTCAAGTTCTTCTTCCCATTCTTCATACCCGGTCACAACTCTTTCATATTCTATTAACCATCCTTCCATATTCCCATGCTTTGCATATCCATATGAACCCATGGTAGATCCATTATCATGTATTTAATATGGATTCCCACCTATAATCCACATCTGATGTGAATAATTTTCATCTATAATTCTTTCCTTAAACAAGAATTTCATTAGGGTCTTCCATGTTGCTTATTGAACCCAATATCTAATCCAACAACTTCTTAAATAACCAATGTATATTGAATAACTGTCTTTGTTCTTATTTCCTCTATATGTAGACATCTTTATCACTTTCTATGTTTTAATTGTAGCAATGACATCTAAAAACATGCATACAACAATTTTTGTTAGCTAAATCCACAATATACAATCCTCGTAGCATATGCACAATTGTCCCCCTTTATGGTCACCATAAATATTATGTTTGAATTCCTATGAATTATGTTGCTCATATCAAAATTTTGGGTGATTACATGGATTTTTCAATCCAATACATTTCCAATGACTTCTTTCTTGATCAATTCTGAGTTTTGAGTAGAAAGTTATAGTCATTTGATTATTACCCAAAACTCCTTCAACCAGTTGCAATTTGGTGCAGACCCCCTGAACCCTCGGATCGAGGTCCACGTAGGATCGTTCTAAATCTTCCCTTTGAGTCTAATTGACTCCTTGGTTTCCCCTCAGGGAATACCTTCCACACACAACAATGTATCCACAGGTCCTTATGAGTTTGCCCCGCGATCAATCATGAAGAATCAATCCAAATCTCCTAACCCGAAATAAAATCAATTTGGGACTTCGAGTTTCACGATTTCGCGATCCCTGTTGTCGAGGGTTCCTATCTCTACAACCTCCAAAATCTGAATTGCCGAAATCTGATGCACTCAACAAAGGTTGGCTTCCCAATGGGCTTCTCACTTCAATGGGGTTTAAGAATTCATGATTTCGCGAATCTAGAAGCAAGTCTCCCAGTCCTTCGACCTCTGAACCCCAAAACGGTCAACTAGGTTTGACTCCACCTAGCGACAAGTATGCCACCTATCACTTTTCTCGGCTTTCAGGACTTTCGATCCCAAAGCACTGCCTTCTCCGTTTCCCGACACCCGAAGTGCCAAAATACCGAAACTCTAATCCAATTCCTATCGCAACTCGCGACTTCGGGACTTTCGTTCCACTGCACTCCTGTCCTTGTCGTCAGGATCCCCGAAATGTCGAAATGATCTGATGGCTTGCGCAAAGCACGATCAACGGTCCACGTTGATTCTGGATCCTAGAGTGATAAGCTCGCCTGCCTCTAACCACCCTGCAACTTCCCTGGATCTTACGGTTCTCATGATTTTGTGAATTCCCCATAGAGAATTCCAACCACTCGTTGCTCCTTGATAACCCTTGTGAAATAACCAATGTTCTTCCACTGGGACTTAACTTCTGCTGGATGACTTGAACCTTGTCTCCCTTCAAATTATTTCAACCTTTTCCTCCTTTGAACACTTCAACGATGCTACCCCTTCTGAGATTTCTTTGCAATTTAGAGTCTTAAAAAAAAAAGGACTCCTACATGCATTCCTTGCGGCAACCCTTCAAATACTTAGAAGTATTTGATTATCTCGACTCTGTGCACTTCTTGCAACAACATTCCTTCAATTAACCTCTTGGTTGATAAGTTCTGGGCTTTCAATCATCTTGCGCACACCTTGCACGGATTGCGTGCTTGTCTTGCACTTCTGATGGAATGAGAACAATGGTATATCTCCTGAGCTTTCAGAGGTAAACTCTAAACCTTTGTCATGCACTCCTTTCGGACGTTTCACTGTACTCCTTGTAGGAAATTCTCTCAAGAAGAGAAACAACTGAAACTCATTCTCTTTCTCTCTCAGAATTTAAACATTCAACATGAAAACATACATTCACACACAGCATAATACCAAATGGATGACAGAGAGAGTAAGAAACTGTAAGTAGACCATTCAACATGTATACACAGAAAACATCATAACACCATGAGTGTGAATCAAAACTTCATATATTAATTCAAGCTTCTGTACATGGGTTTTCCTCTACAACTCTTCTGCTACAACTCTCTCCTTCTGCTCTATGATCAATGATACAATTCTCTCTCTCATGTTACAATGATACAAAGGTGAGGGTGTCTATAGTCGGTTTTCCCTCCTATGCTCCTAAACTATCTAATCTTCATTCAAACCTACATACTTTCATTTACTACGCATAAATTCCTTAATGTTTTACAGATGAGAGCAATCGCTCAAGATCTGTTTACAATATGCAAGTATGCTTCCCTCTAACTATTACATTAATGTTTCAAAAATATTTCAAAATGTGCGTTGGTGGCCTTCCAGATGTCTTTCGCCTTCACGCTCGCTTGACTGCTTATGATGCTCCTCCATCATACTCCCTCGCTTGAAAATTTTCATGAACTCCTGTTCATGATCTCTTGCACGGTCTGTCCATGCTTATGAATTTCTGCTTCATTTTCCCAGCTGGAATCTTTAACTAGATGTCCCTTCCAGTTGACCAAGTATTCAAAGTATTCTTTCCTCCTGGTCTTCTTCTTGATTCTCTTATTAAGTATACTTTCCATCTGTGGATTTTCGGCTACCGACATTTGTTTAGTCCACTGAATCTCTGTCTGTTCACTGTCTTCTCTTGTTTCTTCAACTCTATAAGGGTACAAATCTAAGATGTTGAATATCAGAGAAATTCTAATCCCATCGGGTAATTCAATCTCATATGCATTTTCCCCAAATTTCTTCATGACCTTGCATGGTCCAATCTTTTTCATCTTTAGTTTGTTATATGTCCCCCTTGGGAACCTTTCCTTTCTCAGATGTGCAAGAATTAGATCACCAACTTCAAATTGAAGTTCTCATCTGTGTTGATCTGCTCTGCACTTGTACTCCTGACTCGAATTCTGAAATCGTTGCTTAACTCAGTTGTGAAGCTCCTTCATTGCTTCTGCAAATTCCTATGCACTAGCACTTCTGAATTCAGTTTGTTCCGAATCTTTCAATTCAGAAACTTCCCTTGGCTGCATTCCATATACAATTTGGAATGGACTGTGCCCTGTGCTTCTATTGATTGAATCATTATAAGAAAATTCCGCCTGTGGCAGAATGTGATCCCATTAATTATGGTGTTCAGTCACTAGGCTCCTCAGCAAATCCCCCAAGCTCCTATTCACAACTTTTGTTTGCTCATCCGTTTGAGTATGATAAGCTGAGCTAAAAGACAAGCTTGTCCCCAGCTTCTTCCATAAAGTCCTCCAAAAATTTCCTACGAACTTGGTATCTCTATCCGAAACAATACTCCTTGGCAAGACGTGAAGTCTCATGACTTCTTTCAAAAACAGGTCCGCAATGTGCGTTTCATCACTGGTTTTCTGGCATGGTATAAAATGTGCAATCTTTGAAAATCTATCTACCACCACAAAGATTGAATCAAATCCTCTTTGCATTCTTGGAAGCCCCAATAAAAAATCCATGCTCATTGCATCCCACGACCTTCTGGTATGGGTAATGGCTGATATAACCCTGTGTTCTGCCTTTTCCCCTTTGTGTTCTGACAAATTCTACATCTGTCCACAAATTTCTTAACATCTGTTCTCATTCCTGGCCAGAAATATGCGCCACTCAATTTTGAAAATGTTTTGTCATGACCGAAATGTCTGACCAATCCTCCACTGTGTTTTTCTTTCAACAGATTCTCCCTCATGGAGCATTTTGGAATACATATCTGATTGCCCCTGAATAATAATCCATCCTGGATCATATATTCGGTCCATTGGCTTCTGTCCCTGAGAATTGGATTCTCAGATGCTTCATATGCTTCTTTAAAATATGGGTCATCCCTGTACATCTCTTTAAGATTATCAAAACCTAAAGTTTTGACTCTAAATTATTGCATAAGCAAACATTTCCTGCTCAAAGCATCAACAACTTTGTTAGCACTTCCAGAAATATGCTTAATTACAAAAGTAAAATTCTGCATGAAGTCAACCCATTTTGCATGCTTTTGGTTCAACTTGTTCTGTTGAGTCACAAATTGCAAAGCGTGATTGTCGCTGTACAAAACCAACTTTTTAGGAACCAAATAATGTCTCCATTTCTTCAGCGCTTGTATGACTGCATAAAATTATATTTCATAAAATAATTTTTTCTTCATTCAGTTTTTCACTGAAGTATGCAACCTACCTATCGTCTTGGCTCAAGACTGCTCCAATTGCATATCCACTCGCATCACACCTGACATGGAATGTCTTGCTAAAATCCGGTAGAACCAAACTTGGCTGCTCTGTGATCTTCTTCTTTAGCAAGTTGAAACTATTTTCTGCTTCCTCTATCCAATGAAAATATTTGTGTCTTTTCTTCACCATATCCATCATTGGTGTGCTAATCCCACTAAAATTTCAGATGAATTTCCTGTAGAAACTAGCTAAACCATGGAAGCTTCGAACTTCAAACACACTTTTCGGCGATGGCCAATTCTTGATCGCTTCTACTTTTTTTGGATCCATCTTCAACTCATTTGCAGAGATAAAAAAACCCAAGTAAATGAGTTATGTCCTCATAAATGTTGATTTCTTCATGTTTATCAACAATTTCTCTTGTTTTAGTCTCCTCATCACTACAACTAAATGCTTTAAGTGCTCTACTTCCGTCTTACTGAAAATCAATATATCGTCAAGATATACGATGACGAATTTCCCTATGAAATCCTTCAGGACTTCATTCATCAATCTGATGAAAGTACTAGGCGCATTTGTTAAGACAAATGGAATAACAAGCCATTCATACAGTCCTTCATTCATCTTGAATGTTTTCTTCCATTCATCGCCTTCTCTCATACGAATTTGATGATATCCACTTTTCAAATCAATCTTTGAAAAGAATCTTTCTCCACTCAAGCAATCCATCAAATCATCCATCCTTGGCAATGGGAATTTGTATCCGATGGTAATCTTATTGATCACCCTCGAGTCTGTACACATTCTCCAGCCTCCATCTTTCTTTGGGCTAACCATTGTTGGAACAACGCATGGACTCAAGCTTTCTAGAATCAACCCTTTGTCCATTACGTCCTGACTCATGGACTTGTCTCTTGACCTCTTCATTCTCCTATGGTTTCAATCTGTACGCTTCTTTGTTTGGTAAACTGGCTCCAGGTATAAGATCAATGTGATGACTTATACTCCTGATCAATGGCAACGAACAAGGTAGTTCGTCCACTACTATATTAGTAAACTCTTCCAACAACTTCTGGATTTCTTCTGGTAAATCATCTATCCTTGTACTGGTTAAAATAATTCTAGGCTACCTGACCATGATGAATTGTGTATCTTCCTTCTTCTTAACCACCTTAAGAAGTTCCTTCCCGCTCATGAGAAGTATAGTGTTGCTCACTTCTGGTTTCGTTTCTTTATCCTTAATCGGCAGCAACATGTGAGTTCTCCCATTCTTCTCCAGGGTGTATGTGTTCTTTCTCCCATCATGAATCAAATTTCTATCATATTGCCATGGTCTACCCAACAATAGATGAAAAACATCCATGGGAATGACATCACATAGTATTTCATCCTTATATCCTCTTATTTTAAATTCAACTAAATATTGTTTAGTGACATTTACCTGATGTCCTTTTTGTAGCCACAAAACTCTGTATGGGATTCGATGTACGATAGTCTCCAAATCTAGCTTTTCTACCATCTCTGTAGAAACGAGATTGTTTGTGCTACCACTATCCACGATGACTTTGCATACCCTGTATTTGGTCTTGCAAGGAGTTTGAAACAGTCTGTTTCTTTGGGCTGGTTTCTCTGCCTCTTTCTCTGGTGTTAAGAGAACTTTCCTCATCATCAAGGATCTTCTACCCTCAGCATCTTCTGCCTCAACATTCCTTCTCTGTGCTTCGGCAATGTGAGTTTCACCACTATATTTATTTCTATATGGACACTCATAAGTTTTATGTCCTTTTTTTTCACAAACAAAACATTTCACTTCACCGCCTCTGCCTCTTCCTCTTCCTTTGGCTCGAGGAAAAGTATTTCCATCAACATACTACCCTCTCTGGAGCTTCCACCTCTCTCAATTTGAGTTTGAGGTTTCTTCCACTCTTCTTTAGGTTTCTGATTTCTGTCCTGGGCAATTGTTTTTCCTCTGGCTTGACTTCTGCCTCGGCCTCTTTGACCTTGCTTTCGACTCAGCTTTTCTTAAGCTTTCAGAGCCATATGATAAGCATCTTCTACAGTCTGAATGATCATCATGCTCATCTCATATTGGATGTCATATCTCAGACCATTCATGTATTTGGCAACCTTTTCATCATCGCTTTCCTGATGACCTGCTCTGATGTTTAGTTTGTAGAATTCTTCAGTGTCCTCCTTCACTGACATCAACTTCTATCTAAAATTATGCATCCTCTGAAACAGAGTAATTTGATAATCCTTGGGTATGAATTTTGCTTTCATCTTCACAACCATTCTATCCCAACTCTTGATTTTATGCTTTCCTTTACAGCGTCTATCAGCCTGTAGTTCATCCCACCATAATGTTGCATGCCCTTTAAGTCTTGTGACAACATGTTTGACCTTCGTGTCTTCCTTGACATCCTCATAGTCCAAATATTTATCCAGAGCTCTAATCAAGTCTAGAAGCTCTTCAACATCCAGATTTCCCTCATACATGGGAATCTCCATTTTTTCCCCGGCACCTATCCTTGCAACAACCCTGAACAGGCATTCATTTGTAGCATCCTCAACTGCTACTTCTTCTCCTCCATATCCAGCTTCATTTTCACTTTCATCCTCGCTGATATCTCCAGTGTCAACTGTGTGCCTTTGTGTTGTCTCCATGGAATCAAGCCTGGCATGTAGTTCATGCATTTCCCTTTCCACTGCTGGATCAGGCATTGGCCTCTCTCATCTTCTCGACAGCATGACTGAGAAATATTCTTCCTTTCTCTGCTACAGAAAGAAAAGACTCTTTATGTGCTCTGATACCACAACTGGTGCAGACCCCTTGAACCCTTGGATTGAGGTCCGCGTAGGATCGTTCTAAATCTACCATTTGAGTCTAATTGACTTTTTGGTTTCCCCTCGGGGAATACCTTCCACACACAAAAGTGTATCCACAGGCCCTTATGAGTGTTCCCCACGATCAATCACAAAGCATCAACCCAAATCTCCTGACCCGAAATAGGATCGCACCCTCCGCTAATTCGATACTTCAGGTTTCAAAATTTTGCGATCCCTGTTGTCGAGGGTTCCTATCTCTACAACCTTCGAAATTCGAATTGCCGAACTCCGATGCACTCAAAAAAGGTTGGCTTCCCAATGGGATTCTCACTTCATCGGGGTTTCGGAATTCATGATTTCGTGAATCCAGAAGCAAGTCTCCCATTCATTTGACCTTCGAACCCCGAAACGGTCAACAAGGTTTGACAACACTTGGTGACAAGTACACCACCTGTCACTTTTCTCATCTTTTGGGACTTTCTCTCCCAAAGCGCTGCCTTCTCCGTTTCCCGATACACGAAGTGTCAAAATCCTGAAACTCTAATCCAATTCCTGTTGCAACTCGCAACTTCGGGACTTTCGTTCCACTATGCTCCGGTCCTTGTCATCAGGATCCCCGAAATGCCGAAATGATCTGATGGCTCATGAAAAGCACGATCAACGGTCCACGTTGATTCTGGATCCTAGAGTGATAAGCTCGCCTGCCTCTAACCACCTTGCAACTTCCCTAGATCCTACGGTTCTCGTGATTTCATGAATTCCGCAGAGAGATTTTCGACCACTCATTGCTCCTTGATAACCCCTATGAAATAACCAAAATTCTTCCACTGGGACTTGACTTCTGTTGGATGACTTGACCCTTGTCTCCCTTCGAAGTAGTTTGAACTTGTCCTCCTTTGAACACTTCAATGACGCTACCCCTTCTGAACTTTCTTTGCAATTTTGATTCTTCAAAAAAAAAGACTCCTGCACGCATTCCTTGCGGAAACCCTTCAAATACTTAGAAGTATTTGATTATCTTGACTCTGTGCACTTCCTGCAGCAACAATCCTTCAATTCACCCCTTGGTTGATAAGTTCTAAGCTTTCAACCAGCCTGCGCACACCTTGCACAACTTGTGTTCTTGTCTTTCACTTCTGCTGGAATGAGAACAATGATATCTCTCTTGAGCTTTCAAAGGTAAACTCTGAACCTTTGTCACGCACTCCTTGCGGACGTTTCACTACACTCCTTGCAGGAAATTCTCTTAGGAAGAGAAACAAATGAAACTCATTCTCTTTCTCTCTCAGAATTTAAACATTCAACATTCAACATACATTCACACACAACATAATACCAAATGCATGACAGAGAGAGTAAGAAACTGTAAGCAGACCATTCAACATGTATACACATAAAATGAGTGTGAATCAAAACTTCATATATTAATTCAATCTTCTGTACATGGGTTCTCCTCTACAACTCTTCTGCTACAACTCTCTCCTTCTGCTCTATGATCAATGATACAATGCTCTCTCTCATGTTACAATGATACAAAGGTGAGGGTGTCTATAGTCGGTTTTCCCTCCTACACTCCTAAACTGTCTAATCTTCATTCAAACCTACCTACTTTCATTTACTATGCATAAATGCCTTAATGTTTTACAGATGACAGAAATCGCTCAAGATCTGTTTACAATATGCAAGTATGCTTCCCTCTAACTATTACATTAATGTTTCAAAAATATTTCAAAAATTGCGTTGGTGGCCTTCCAACTGTCTTCTGCCTTCACGCTTGCTTGACTACTTACGATGCTCCTACATCACAATTTTTAATTGTGCTTAAGCATCCTTGTACCCATGCATTTGGAAATTAGATAAGATCTCATCTGGGTTCCCTCATGACCATAATTTGGACATTCTTTCCAAGTTTCACCATCATCTATGCTTTAGCCTGCTAGAGACAACTTGTTGAAGTTTGATGCGGATTAATATTTTTGGCCTTGAATGATACATGTACATTCTATGCCCTCTTATACATTCTTATGTGTCCATATTTCTATTTGGACTCCATGTATATCCTTGATGGATCGATATCTTTCCGTAGACTGCTCCTTTGCACCGATTCTATTCCAAAGTAAGGAGTTATGGCACTCCGAAGTTAATTGGGGCTTAAAATTTATCCTCCATTGTTTGGGCTATAAATCCCTCATACTAACTCTGTTTGATGAATGGTTTAAACCGTTAGAAATCTCTCTTCGAGCTCTATTATTTGAGTTCCATAATTTGTGTGTCCTATAAGGATAGACAATTTCAAATTTGACTTCTCAAAAATGTCAATTAGGCCTTCGAAAAAGGCCTGCAAGTTGAACATTGGGAAAACACCCTAATTTTCTACAAAAAATCATCATTTTCTGAGAATTTAGCTAACTGGGATGTTGACGTGGCCTCCCAAGTCCACCTGGTTACCTGAGGTGGAGCCATGTCAACTCCCTCACACACTTGGCCTTTCCCTATCAACTCCCTCTACCTTCCTTTACCTCCTCTATTTCTTGGTGTGCACAAAAATTTACACACACACACACACACACACACATTTAGGCCCATAGGACTTGGTTTCCTTCATGGAAAAATTTTATTGGGTCTCGGGGATGGGCGAGTCCCATCCCACACCCATTTTCTATGTGTTCGCAGAGTTGCACACCCGATGCTTTAACAATCATGGAGCGGAGGGTGTCAGCAATGATCAACGACCCTTGTTGCATTGAAGGCCCCCGACCTCCCATTAGTTAACCGAGGGGGGGAGGGAATGCAAAACTTAAACATGGTTAAGTTCATGGTGAGGTATCACACATCCATGCATTGCGGACCTCCTATCCTTTGGTTAACATAACCAACCGAGACTCCCCACAATTAGCGTAGGGTTTCCACTTGTCCGGGATTCAGGGTTCTATTGAGTAGGAAGGCGCTGCCTCCATGGCATCAACTCACATGCCACCGTGGCCTAAACATCATGGTGGTACATGTCACCTTTTATCTACATCAGCTCACATGTACCCTCCACATCAAACGGACATCACAATATGGAAAAATTCCCAAATTTTTCCAATTTCATCTATTTTCGAATTTTTCCAATTATGCCCAAAATACCCAATTCCCAATTATATTTTATAGACCACCATTGAAGCTCCATGTATAGTTAAATATGACCAATTCTGGCCATGTGGATACCAAATTAACATTGGCACACAAAATTCGACCCCTTTCCTATGAAATTCATTCAAAATTCCACCACCGAAATTGGGAATTTTGTTCAATTTCGCCCAATTTCACCAAGGCGCACTCCAAACATGAAATTTTTCCAACTTCAATCCAATAAACACCAATTCAACCTCTCGAGCAACCAATTACTTGAATGCACAATCGATCAACATTCCTAGCATGATTTTTTCTTTTATTCTGTTACGAATTAGGGAATTTTGTTTAATTGATTTCTCTCAATCTTCCATGGCTTTCCTATAACCTCAATTTCGACCAATACTAGGTCTGAATTTGCTTAGAAAAGGATTATAAATTGGGAATATCTAATCCCTAGACCAAATTTCTCAAATTCCCCATAAATTTAACAATAGAAATTGGGCCTTTTTCCCAATTTCACCGAGATGCTTCCTATTTCTCCATGAGTGCACTATAACTCGAAATTTGACCATCTACAAACCCAAATTTTCCTAATTTAAAGACTAAATAATCATTATTTCTCACTCTCGGGTTCAAATATTTCAATTTCCCTATGAAATTTTCCCAATTTCATAAGAATACTTTTAACATACAAGTTGCACACCTCCTCTGCAACTAAATTTATGCAAATTTCAGCTACGTGCTATGTTAGTTGGCCTATGCACGTTAAGTGTTGAAAATTTGAGCTCTCACACCACTTTGTAGCATCCCCAACCCCGAGCTGGGCAATGCCACACTAAATTTATGAAACTTTGATACCAATAAATATAATAATAGTTCTTTGCACATGAATAAATTTATGCAAACAAACAATAATGATCCACAAATACAATTATGAGATAATGCTCATGTGCCTCACAACCTATTTCTTCATTCCCATTTTCCCCAAAAGACGCTCTAAACGCTTGTCCAATACATTACAACTACATAGTACCGCTGCGAGAGGTTGGAATCTTGAAGGAATTATGATCGAATGATGCGGAAATGTTCTAAATCCCCCAAATAGATTTGCATGTACCCTTTATGACACATTTCCCCAAGGAACTCCCTTGTCTCTACTTTAGAAGCTGAGTATATATAAAGTTATATCCATTTTTTAAACTTTAGGAATATTAATATAGTATTCTTTTGGGGTTAAGCCCCCTTAGCTTAGCCCCTTTTCTAGACTCTTAGCCCCCTTTCCCTTTCAAGTGGAGTTTAGCCCCCCATCTCTTTGCGATACATTTTATTAATAATACAAGTATGATTACAAATTACAGTATATGCACGCTGGCCTTTTAGTAATCCAGGCTCCCCATCCTAATAATTACACACATAATATGGACTCAAAATATATTTACAAAGGCACTATGGCTCAAAGTATCCTGCTCAGGCCTATATGTGCATTACAATTGGGACTCAACCTTGGGTATTACAAAACCATCACTTTGACATTCTGTACAATTAAAGGTGTTTGGCTTGGCTTTGGTCAAGTATATTTTGGGTGATACAATCAATTGATGTTCATGCTAAACCGGCAAGGTCATGCTAGTGACTAGGCTTCTTGAATGTTATGGAACAGGCTTCTTGAATGTTATGGAACACTCAAGTGAAACGAAGAGTGAGTATCCCTTAACATCTAGGAATTGAGAGCTACAAAATAACATCTAGAATATATCACATTTGACAAAACTATCCCTAATTTCCTTAGGAAAGTTAGAGCCTCATATAAAATAAAATATAACCCATAAAACATTAAAACTAACTACCACAAGCATGACTACATAGAGTATACGATGACACAAGAAAGCATGACTACATAAAGTAACAACATATAATGATTGCAAAGGAATCAACAAAATACTTATCAAACTTGGCCTCGAAGGCCTAGATGCAAGGGCTGCCTTGTTGATGTCCCACTCTTCGCCCTCTATAATGATAAGGGTTAGAAGAGGCTTCGTGTGATTGCATAGTCTCTTCTCTTTATGCTGAACAATCCCTAAAATTAACTTTGCCAATCTACCACCTCAATTCCGATGTTAAAAACAACCCTGCAAATTTAACATCAACTCTGCAGATGACCTCAAACTTAGCTTGAAACAACCTAAAACTATAGAATTTCCTAGTATTTAATTCTTCAATTATCAACCACGTGGGCAATAAAGGCCTTGGTGGATCAATACTGCTAAGTGGCTCAAAAAACTTTGGTGTCTCCACTCCTATAAAAGCTTCCTAGTATTTAACTCTTCATTC
>JZKD02S1754880.1:40091-56825 GCA_000966675.3 Picea glauca
ACCGTGAAATTTTGAATTCAAAACTTATTATTATTTTTATTTTTTTTGTATCATCTGTTATAGAAAGATTTCCCTCACCCTATGCAATGTTGCACATAAGGCCTTCTCCATTTCCCTATGTAGACTTATCATCCCTGTTTGTAAATACCATAACTAAAAATACATATTTTTCCACATGTACACACCTTGCATACTATACAACATTTGTATACGCATGCTGCACCACTACATCTCGTGTACATCGAGATTTGTTCCCAAACATGAAAATTAATGTCGAGTTTCCATGTCATGAAAAGAGATATATGATCCTTGGCCTTCCATATACTAGAAATGTTCTGACTCGGCCCTTCAGTTTCAATTGAAGGCTATAAATGGGACAATTCCGAGCTATGGAAAATAGGAGAAATAATTCAACTTTGAGAGCAAAGTTACTCTGAAGAAATTATTTACTTCATATTGAGTCTGCATCCCTTTGTCCTTTAAGTCTGAACATAGTGTTCATCTCCCAATCTCTTACCTTATTGATCGAGAACCTTATTATTTCTCTTTTATGAGCTTTCCTTTCGTGGAGGATTGAAGTGGTGGAGGCCCAACTAGAAGGAACCCAGTTTCTCGGTTCCGAACCATTCTGACACGGAAGTCTGTAACATTTTCAATTTTGCTGATCATATATTAATGGAAATACTCTTTTCTCGTCCAATTGATATCATGAAAGTATTTGAATTATTATTCCATGGGAGTATTTGTCATGTTTATTAATGGATTATGCTATTGAATGTTCTAAAATCATTTATTATCACCATATGCTTGTTTTGTTTGGTTGTTGAGGAGTAGTTGCAGGTATATTGTTTTGGGTCAAGTGCTCAACGGTGGAATTCATCGAACGTCTGGACGAGGTAGGCCTTTTATCTTGGTTTTCTAGAATATTCGTTTATGTAACATACTTGAGAATAGAGTTGATTTCTGCAGTCATTTCCGTCTATTGTGGTTTACCCTAGCCATAGAGAGATTTTCCTCATAACATCATCACATTATTGATCTTAGTGTTCTAACTCAAAACTTGTTGTTTTATTTATTATTTTATTAATATAAAAAAAGAGGAAGCACACATGAAGTGGGACTGTTAGAAGAGAAAATCCATGGATCCAAAGAGAACTTCCAAGTGACATCAAAAGGGGGACAAGTGGTGAATATTTGTTGAGTTAACTCAACAAAAGTGAGACAAGATCTCAGGTTTTTAGTAACATGTGTAAAAATCAAATTGATAGGTGGTCAATGAGAAAAAAATCAAATTGATAGGTTGTCAATGAGAAAGAGGCTCGTATAAGTGTCAAAGACCTACGAAAATATTATAAAGAAAAAAGAAAAAATAAATTGGGACGCAATTATGAATCAGATGTGAAATTTGAGAAATATTTACATGACACATAAATCTTCATGTAATGCTTATAACCCTACACACTGCAACCATGAACGTGGTTAGTTTTGGATAGATATTTATCTCGGGGGTGATAGAGTGAGAATATTTGGCAGCTATGATCTAAGGTTGGAAGGAATGGTCCACTTTATGTGTGTTTTCCACTGAACGAAATCTCGGTTACATGTTTTCTTACATTTGGTTCTGGATTAAATTATTGTTCCTTTAATAATGTATTCTGATTAATTTAGTGAGGTAATTTTTGGATATTATATTTAGATTTAATTTTTGTTCAAATTAAAGTTTATGGATAAGTTATCATTGTTTTTAATTTTGTAAAATCCCTCTCTTCCATGCCCATGATTTGACTTATTCTTTGAGGACACTTGCGTGCAAATGATCCAATTTAGTATATGGTTGTATGTTTTACTTATGTATTATGATGATGATGTTTTTGGATTATGATGCTATGTTATTTGATATCTATGGATAGACAGGTGTTATTGATAGGTTTCTCCTGAGTGTGTAGGACACTTGACAGATTGAGGATACCTATGGCATCAATGGACCTCCTTGGACTTCAGATCGAGTCAGGGAGTGGACTGTATATGATTTGGGTATTTCTATTTATGAATATGTGACATATGATCGGGTATATTATGATGTTGTTTATGGATCGTTGATAGTGTTTCGTTGATGGATGCAGGATGGAGATTGCTTGCTAGTCAGACTCACATAAGGAGTAAAGGGGCCATGCTCATCAACAAGATATTGAGGGAGAGGTGTGGCAGCAGCCCTACCACAACCTACTAGCACTCCCACCATGGCTCAAATTGTAGTTTAATGATTACCTAGTTTGGGAGATTCACGATGGCGTGAGGAAAGACTAAGACAGTATCTCACGACGATTTCAAGGGTCTCGCAATAAGGAAGGGTCCTTATTCCTTAGAGGCCCTTAGTCTCTCACAAGGTCTCCAGATGTAGTATTGACTCCAAGGGTTGGAAAATTACCAAAACCAGTCAAAGGCGAGTGGCACCCTTGGAGCACGTAGTTCGTATTGAAGGGCATGTCACATAAATCAAACTTGAATAATAATAATAATAATAATAATCTATTTTTAAGGTCACGGCCAAGACAACACACCAAATTGGTGTATGAGACCCCCTTGTTTGTGGGACAAGGGAACCCCCTCGACCCAGCGATTTGACTGGTAAAGTCTACGAAGGTATACATACCCTACCCCCCTCTGGATTTGAACCTGTGACCTCTTAAGAGGAAACACATGTTCTTAACCATTAGGCCCACTCAGGAGAATGGAAAGGGCACATCGTGATTTTTAATAAAGATGAGTCAATGAACCTAAGTGCCTAGAATTTTTTTTTTAACATTGTCAGACTTAAAATAATTATTAAATGATAATTTTTTATTAATTATAAAATTTCCTAAAAAAATTCTAATCCTAGTTTAAAAATTTGAGCTCAAGTCTAAAGTGGGTAATAAGACAAAAAATTTAAATTATAAATTTAATAAATGGTGGGGGATGAAGAAAAGTGAAATTAGGAATTGAAAGAGTAAAAATTTATATCTAAAGATTTAATTATATAACATGTACAAAAGAATACCAATTTGGAACTAAGATAAGATAGGAAATAAATGTAAAAGGAATATGGAAGCATAGAAAGGAATCTAGTCTAGTCTAACTAAATAAATTTTCTAAATTAAACCCAACTAAGTTTTAGAAAGGCGTTGGTCATTAAATAGGAAATAGAGGGAATAAAGGGACGGTTATGAGAGATTTTAGGAGCCCTTTCAGGATGGGTGAGGGAAATTGACATTTAATTAAATTAAATGGTGAATTTATTGGTCCAACTAAAGGAATGGGTGACAAGTGTACGACGAGAGTAATTCCTAATTAATTTTTAATAAAATGAATTAAACATGCATTGGAAAGTGGTCACTAAGAATTTTTTTATAAAAGAGATGGCTGAGAAGAGGAATGGATGATGACTGGTATGAGTAAATGTAACGTCCCCAGTGTTACGACCGCGGGCGAAGCCAATTTATTTTGTTTTTTAAGATTTAAGGGGCAAGAAGGAAATGATGAAAATTTTTTGACCACACCAGAGACGACAAACAGAAGCACACAACCTAGGCAACAGACAACTAGGACACCATGCACATGCACAAGGCAAACCGGGCAAAACAGGCACAGAATAACCATGAGTAACAACTAACTGCCCGACGCAACAAGATATGCCTACAAGCTAAGGGACATCTTCCCCTTCCCGACATAACGACGTTGATGAACAAGAATAGAACCTCAAGGTGCACAAACCAATGCATGCGCCCAAGTCAACATACGATGCTCAACCACACTCACATGGTAGGCACCGACTCCGACCAAGATATCATTTTCCGCTAACCCATAAGGCATACCATGATCCCCGCATTAGGAATCATGTCGTTCCCAGGTGATAGACACATCAATAAACTTGGCGCAAATATAAGCTATCCAAACCAAGGACTCTAGAAAACTCTGACACGCTAGGAACCAAAAACTGTCTGGGAAACTATACCTACCACCACACGAAAGGTTGAAGAGACATAAAAGAACAAAGATAAGGGGTGACGCCAACCCACACGACATCGTCCCCGACCCCACCAATCACCCAGGCTAACCGCTCCATGATTACATTCTAATTTAAAACAGGTTCCATTCTAACGGGGCACGTCAAGTTACAATTTGTTTTGGCATCGATTATCCATCTAATTTTAGCAAGTCTAAATTATAAATCGACCTTTAACTTAACATCAGATTAACCTTAAATACAATCCAACCAACCATTCTACATTATACCCTAGTCATTAAATTCAATCAATAACATCAATTACAAATCAGTTCAACAATTCTTCATCACAATTAAATCATCAAATTCAATCTAAATAACATCAACTATGAATCAATTCGGCAATTATGCATCACAATTTAATCATTAACCACATTTTAATTTAGCAATTTTAACCTCTACTTGGGTCAATACTTACTAAACCTGTTTAATCATTAATTACAGTCTAATTAGGCAATTCAATATTAATCCAAATCTCCATCCAACTAGCCATCAACTTAATTAACAACATTAACAATTTTGTTGTATAATGTTACCATTATAACACTTATGAACAATTAAATATCGATATGTGGTCTATCATTATTGACCAAACCAGCAATACTACCTGTCTTATTAATAATGAGAAGGAAATTGCTAAATATTAACATCGTTGGAGCAATTTAACAAGGCAATTAGCATAGTTGTTACCTAACAATTAATATCGCAATTATCAAGGAAGTTGACATAACAATCAACATAACAATTAATTTGGCAATAACACAATGATTTACATGATTTTTATCCTAACAAGTAATATAGCACGATGAGGATATTAACATGTTAATTAACCTAGAAATTAGTATAGCAATTCACAAGGCAATTGACATAACTATTAACAAACAATTAATAGTGCAATAACCAGGCAATTTTCATGACTGTTAGCCGTTTAACTCGCTGTGGAAATTAATCAATAAGAAGGAAATTGTTTTCCATTAACTCACTGTAGCAAATTATCCTGGCAATTAATATGACAATAATATAGTAACACACAAGCAACACTTATGGCAAATTTGTATCCATTCCAGCAACCACAGTCAACAATTTAAAGGAGAAAAAACATGGTAACACCAGCAGCAAGACGCAGTCACGGTTAATGGAGAAATGCTATGCCATACCTTAGCAAACACAGGCTATAATTTAAGGACAATTCGTGGGAATTTAGCAACGACTCAGTCCATCATTTTAATAGAAAAATGTGGGCGTTAACAACAGACTCAGTCAATCTTTTTGATAGCCAAAACGTGGGCATTTAATCAGAAAACTCAGATGCGAATTTAAATGACCCAAAATAGTGGGCAATTAATAGCATATCAGTCAACCTTTAAAAGACAAAAACGTGGGCATTCCACAATGATCTCAGTCTTGAATTAAATGACAAAATTCGTGGGTAATTCAACTGCATATCAGTTAGCTTTTAAAAGACAAAACATGGTCATTCCCAGAAATCCAATAGCAGTATGGTTTTAATGCTTAACTCAGTCTTCAAAAAGGGAAAAAATTACCCCAGCAGTAAAACAAAATGTAGCCCAGAGAGGGGTGAATTGCTAGGCAAGAGGTAATCAAAAACAAAAATTCTTAAGTGCAAGATGTAGACTTAAAAATTTAATTGTTTTTCCGTTACAAGAATGCCAAATGAAAAATGCAGGCATGAAGTCTTTTCATTTTTCCATTTCCAGAATACCAAATAATAAAAAGAAGACATGGAATCATTTCGTTTTTCCATTACCAGAATACCAAATATAAAAATACAGGCATGAAGTCATTTCGTTTTTCCATTGCCAAAATACCAAATATAAAAAAATGCAGACATGAAATCATTTAGTTTTCCCATTGCCAGAATACCCAATATAAAAAATGCAGGCATGAAGTCATTTCATTTTTCCATTGCTAGAATACCCAATATAAAAAAATGCAGGCATGAAGTCATTTCATTTTTCCATTGCCAGAACACCAAATATAAAAACAAGACAAGGAATCAATTCATTTTTCCATTGCCTTAATACCAATACAATGCAAACAACATTAAGAGAAATGCAAGGATCAAATGGGAAAAGTCATGGAAACGATTACAGGGATGCTATCAGTCAAGTCGTAGAGAAAAACCAACCAGGACACAAGATAATCGATACACAGAGGTCTTTGACATATGGCAAAATCAATAATCAACCAAGGACAAGAACGCAGGTAGACGACTGGCAGGAATGTCCTTCACTCATTATCCACGCACATAAAAGAAGGGTGTTGAGATCCATAGGTCTATTAACATTGAAGCGATGACTGTAGATCAGGCTCCTGGACGACTGCTCAGGCGAGGACTGATGAGCTAGGGACAAAGTAAAAAACAACCACAAACTTCACAAATCAATACACCCAAGGCAGTCAAGACATGCCAGGAATCGAAGGCCATGGGAGCCAATCAATCATCGAGCTAGGCTAAGGAAAATTTAGTAAACAACTAGAACACTAGACAATCAATTTACTTACCCACTAAACATGTAGATCCAAAGCATATTACTACTACAATCTACCATACAAAATAAAGAAAGCGTATCGTTACCTGATTGCCCACTCTGAGTTGATGTCCCGCTTGCTCCATGCAACACCTACTTTCTAACCGAGGAGACTTCACCGGTAGCTCCCAATCAATGCTAGGGGTACTCTTCTTCCCCCGTAGCTCCCCGAGCTGCAAAGGGGCTACACACTCTAACCAGAGAATTAGCTAGATTCCAGCTTGCCTCACAAGGTCGAGCTACCACTCCTCACCGAGATGGGTATCCCAACTCCCACAAGCTAAGTCATTCAAGTAGATATTTCTGCATCGTAACATTACATAAATAGAATATATTCTTCATCCTTCTCCTCCCTTCAATATATAGAGTTTTGAAGCCCCTTACTTTCCCAAATCCCATTTTATTTAAAGTTTAACAAATTAATTCATAAAACTTCCTCCCCGTACATGTGTCACCCATCCCCTTCTTTCCTCCACAAATTTATTTTTTTAATTAATTAATTACCCTTATTTCCTTCACCCACCTAGAGTCACTCCTAGAATCGCTCCTAGGTGTCCCCAAATTCTGTTGCAGTTTTTAATGACTTTCCCCATTATTAATTTGCTAGTTTATTTTAAAACTAGAAAGTTCATAAATGGTAGATACCTTACTAAGTTTGACTTTCTATTTTTTCCCTTGTGTTTCCCTTTTCTTTTTATGTTTCCCTCTTTTCCTAGTTTCCTAATTATTCTAGATTTCCCTCTTTCCCCTTTTCATTTAGAACTCAATTTGTTAGGTGTAGAAATTAAATTTTAATTAACATATTATAATAATTTTATTTTTATTTTTATTTTTTATAAATATATATATCGATTCTTTTTCCCCTTTTTTTTTTATAAAGGATAGAGAAAATTCTTCCACTAGTAAATTATACCTAGACTTTAATTTTCGTTGGCGACATTTTATTAGGGAATTTGTTTTAAAAATTTCTCATCACGTTATTAGTCCTAAGGCCACCTGGGTTCATTCATTTATCATTAATAAAATGGCGTGCCCTTCAGGATGCACTAGGTGCTCCAAGGGTGCCACTCGCCTCTTTCCATTTTTCTTGCGCGATTTTCCCTTCAAGACATACCACGTGCTCCAAGGGTGCCACTCGCCTCTTGATTGAATTGGTAGACATAAAAAATCCCTAGAGTCAATACTCTGCCAGGTGAACTTGTGGGAGACTAAAGGCCTCTAAGGAATAAGTCCCCCACCTTATTGCGCACCCCTTACAATCATCATGAGCGACTGTTGCAGTCTTCCCTCACGACATTGTGGGTCCTCTCGAACTAGGTAAACGTTAACCTATAGTTCAAGCCACGTTGGGAGTGCTAGTAGGCTGTGGCAGGGCTGTTGTCCACAGATCTCCCTCAACCTCTCTGGTAGTTGTGCGTGACCCATTTACTCCACATGTGAGTCTGGTCAGAAAGCTATCGTCAGCCTGCATCATTAATGAATCATGTCAGAATATATCCATATCATATCATCTAATTAGATGCACTGATATCACATATAAAAAAACAAAACTCAAATGGTACACTCCCCGACTCGATCCAGAGTCCAAGGGGTTCCATCAATGCCTCTGCATTCTCGAGGTCCAATATTCTGCACACTCAGTAAAACCGAGTTAATATCACCTATCTATGTCAATTTAGTAAAACAACATGTAATCAACCCATAACGTATCATAATCATAATCAAATGTTTAATAGTATATTAATCTGGATCACTTGCGAGAAAGTGTCCTCAAAGAATAAGTTCACTTAATGCACAAGAGTAGGATGTTACATACACCCCCTCTTGGTATAAACTTCATATTGAAGTTTTGATGCAGGAGCATCGCTCACTCATCAAGCGAGCTAGCACATTGAGTGAAGACAGCTGGACAACGCCAGCATGTAGTTTGAAATACTTTGAAAGTATTGCGCCGTCCTTTGAATGAAATCACTTATAAAGAGGCGCACTTGTATTGTAAAGGGGACCTTGAGCCTTTAATCTCTCTTCCTTGGTATATAGGAAGGCATTTAATAGATTTAATGCAGGTAGATAGGATATTTAATTTAGATTTGATAGCTTTAGAATTGTGAGGGAAAACGGATATAGACACCCTCCTTTGTACAATGTAGATTCATTCAGATTAGCAACATTCAGAAGAGGAAGAAAAGAAGAGCAAGCAGAGAATTGGCGAAGAACACCCATGTATAGATGTTTTTGAATTAATAGAAGAGAGTCTTTGATTCAATTTCATGGCTGGGGTTGTTTCTTTGTGTATGTTGGTTATGTGCTCATGAATGTTTGYTTTTTGTCATACATTTGCTTTGATATGCTGTGTATGTGATTTCATAGTTGGATTGAAATCTGTGAGAGTAAGAAATTAGTTTCAATTGTTTCTTTATATTGAACCAGAGAATCCCYTCAAGGAGTGCAGTGGAATTTGTCTGCAAGGAGTGCGTGACTGTAGGGTTCGGATAGAGATAACTTTTGTTCTAAGCTCTCAGAAGTGCAAATTTGGCACCAAAGCCATGCAGGAGAAGTGCAGGCTGAACTTAAAGTCTCAGTGGTTAATCTGAGTAGAAGAAGTTAAGGACGGTTGCTGCAGAAAGTGCATAGAGTCCAAAAGATTCAACATCAGGGAGTTGTTGACCGCTATACGCAGGGAGCAGGCGTAGGGACCCTCTCAGGGAGTCGAAGGTGACAAGCTCAGGAGGAATAGGCCTACCAGTTCACTGTAAGAGAAGTGCCAGTGGTGCTATGGGAAGCCGAGAGAAGAACCACAGGTTGGTAAGAAGGTAACATGTCTTCACGAAGGAAGCGCTTGATTCATTCCACAAGAAATATCAAAGGGAAGATGGACGGTTCAAATCTCCTAGAGAGATTCCGCGAAAAATTCGAGGACCGTCAGATCTAGGAGAAGTTGCAAGGGATTTAACCCTAGGCGTAGGAAGGAACCAAGAGCCATCGGGATTCGACTTATCGGGGTTCACAGAGACAAGAGTTTCATACTTGTTGAAATCGCGATTCACGATTTCCCGATATAATCAGAACCGTCGATCGTTACAGGAACAGGTGGCATAAGATCCTGGAGAGTCCGGATTCGGCATTCGGGACTTCCTGGTGCAAAGGAATTGGGATGGGTGAAATCGCGATCACGCGATTCCTGATAGAGTGAAGAGAGAGGAGGTGACGTGGCAAGGAAATAGTGCACGTGCACATCGGAGTTCGAGAGTTTGTGGTGCAAGTGAACCGCGACATCGTATGTTCTGATTTCCCGATAGGGAAATCCCCAACTAGTACGGAAGCATTGACCATTGACCCATCGGGGTTCGGGGTTTTGGTTAGCACGAGGAACGCGCTCACAGGTTCCGCGATAGCGCGAAACCCAATTTCCTGAGAAGACTGTCGAGAGATCAATAGAGTATCCTGTGGGTGAGAAAAGGTCCGGATACGGGATTTTAAGGGCATTATAGCTCTTCGGGCCTAAGTGAAAGAAGGTCCCGGTAGTTGCAGACGTGCCTGGGGTGTGGGCGTCTGCGTCAGTTGTGGTATCAGAGCGGGAAATTATTTGCTTTCTATAGCAGAGAAGAGAGGATATCATGCCGCCGAGGAGAGAAAGGCAGTCACCTGATCCAGAGGACAGGGAGGTGAGAAGAAGAGGCAGGTCGGCAGGAAATCCAGAAATGGAGCGACAGATGAGAGATCTCCGAGCAAGGCTTGAGGAGATGGATACTGCACAGAGATGCGGAGTTGGCGCAGGGGATCTTAGCGATTCTGAAGTGGAAGAGGAAGCTGGACATGAAGAAGAGGTCACAGCAGAAGATGTATCAACCGAGTGGTTGATCAAAGCCATTTCTAGGATGAGTTCCAAGACCAAAATGGACATTCCAGTCTATGAAGGAAGCTTGGATGCAGAAGAGTTGTTGGAATGGATCCGAGCTCTTGACACCTACTTCGATTATGAGGATATCGAAGAGGAAAAAAAGGTAAGGCATGTTGTCACGAAGTTGAACGGACATGCAGCATTATGGTGGGACGAGCTACAAGCAGATAGACGTTCCAAAGGAAAACAAAAGATCAAAAGCTGGGATCGAATGATCACGAAGATGAAAGAGAAATTCATCCCGAGGGATTACCAAATCACTCTGTTCAGGCGAATGCAGAACCTGAGACAGAATTGGATGACGGTGAAGGAATACACCGAAGAGTTTTACAAGCTCAATATCAGAGTAGGTCATCGGGAGAGCGATGATGAGAAAGTTGCCAGATACCTGAATGGTTTGAGGTACGACATTCAGGATGAATTAAGCATGCTAACCATCAGGACGGTGGAAGATGCTTACCAATTGGCTCTGAAAGTCGAAGAGAAGCTGAGCCATAAGCAAGGACAGTGAGGGCGAGGCAGTTTCCCAGGAGAGAACTCAGAAGCCCAAGGAGGAGTGGAAGAAACCTCAGGGTAAATTTGAAAGAGGCTGAACCTCACAGAGGCAGCCATATGTCGAGCCGAGAGGATAGCAAAATGATCAGCGGGGAGATTATGCTGATGCAAACACACTTCCTTGTACTAGAGGTCGAGGTAGAGGAATAGGAGGAGTGGTCACATGTTTCACATGTGGGAAGAATGGGCACAAGTCATTCGAGTGTCCGGAGAAAAAAAAGGATGCTGGGGAAACTCACATCACAGAAGCGCAGAAGTGTGATGCTGAGTTAGAACATGCAGATAGTGGAAGATCGCTTGGGATGCATAAGGTTCTTTTGACACCTGAGAAGGAGGTGGAAAGCTCAGTACAGAGGAGAAGACTATTCAGAATGGCTTGCACAGCCAAGGACAGGAAATGCAAAGTTATTGTGGATAGCGGAAGCACCGACAATATCGTTTCCTCCGAGATGGTAGAAAAGTTGGAGATGGAAACGAACAATCATCCGAGTCCATACAAGGTTTCATGGCTGCAGAAGGGACATCAGGTGAGTGTTACTAAACAATGCTTGGTTGAATTCAAAATAGGTGGGTATAATGATAAAATTCTGTGTGATGTTATTCCCATGGATGTCTGTCATGTATTGCTGGGTAGACCATGGAAATATGACCGAAATGTGATTCATGATGGGAAGATGAACACCTATACACTGGAGAAGAATGGGAGAACCCATAAGTTGCTTCCGATAAAGGATAAAGAGGTGAAGTCGGAAGTAAACAACACAATACTTCTCATGAGTGGGAAAGAGTTTCTCACAGAGATGGAAAGGAACGAAGATCCACAATTCTTTGTTGTCAGGAAACCGAGAATTGTCCTGACTAGCACAAGGATGGATGACTTACCAGATGAGACTCAGGAACTACTGGGAGAGTTCGTTGACATCATCGTGGAAGAATTACCTCATTCGTTGCCACCGATGAGGAGTGTGAGTCAAGTTTTCCAAATAAGGCTGCGTACAGGTTGACACCCCAAGAGGATTTAACCCTAAGTGTAGGAAGGAACCAAGAGCCATCGAGATTCAACTTATCAGGGTTCACGGAGACAAGAGTTTCATACTTGTTGAAATCACGATTCGCAATTTCCTGATATAATCGGAACCGTCGATCGTTATAGGAACAGGTGTCACAAGATCCCGAAGAGTCGGTATTCGGCATTCGGGACTTCCTGGTGCAAAGGAATTACGACGGGTGAAATCGCGATCACGCGATTCCCGATAGAGCGGAGAGAGAGGAGGTGACGTGGCAAGGAAATAGCGCACGTGCACATCGGAGTTCAGGATTTCGTGGTGCAAGTGAACCGCGACATCGTATGTTCTGATTTCCTGATAGGGAAATCCCCAACCAGTACGGAAGCGTTGACCTTTGACCCATCGGGGTTCGGGGTTTTGGTTAGCATGAGGAACGCGCTCATAGGTTCTGCGATAGCGCGAAACCTGATTTCCCAAGAAGACTGTCGGGAGATCAATAGAGCATCCTGTGGGTGAGAAAAGGTCCCGATACGGGATTTGAAGGGAATTATAGCTCTTCGGGCCTGAGTGAAAGACGGTCCTGGTAGTTGCGGACGTGCCTGGGGTGTGGGCGTCTGCGTCAAGTTTCACAGTACAAGTGCCGAAAATGTGTGTCACAGTATCATAAGGCTATCTATCAAACAAAAATGGAAACTGTTGGCGCATATCATATGCGTCCGCCCAGGTCGTTGTGTGCAGACTATAGTTGTCCCACTGGACCTTGCCTTCTCTACTGTTCGACTCTGTAGCTGTTGAATGCAATGATCCAAGATGTATATCGACTCATCCGTGAGTGCCCCCTCATCCAATACTTGCAAGGAACTCATGTCAATAACATGTGTAGGATCACTAATATAATGTCTCAAAACAGATACATGAAAAACATCGTGCATATGCCTCAAAGAATTATGCAAGGCTAGTCGATAGGCCACTGGCCCCTTTCTCTCCATAATCTCGAAAGGTCCCACGAACCTAAGAGAGAGACTCGATCGACAACCTCATAACTGTGGTCGACACAGTGCACATTGGCATAACACTTTTGTCGATCTTGCGCTTCTTTAGTCCTTGGTCTTATTGTTTTCATTTTTTCTTCCATTTCTTGGATTTCTTCTGGTCCCACCAGGACCCTATCCTCAAGTTGATACCAAATCAAAGGCATCCGACACAGTCGCCCGTAAAGAAACTTGAAAGGCACCATCTTAATGGTGCTTTGGTAACTGTTGTTATAAGCGAATTCCACCAGTGGCAAGAATTCTTCCCAACGCTTTTGTTGGTCCATCATGTACGCGCTCAACATGTCCTCCAAGATTTGGTTCATTCGTTCATTCTACTCGTTAGTCTCTGAGTGATACGCCGTACTGAATTTAAGTTGGGTTCCCAAGGCCTCTTGGAAACTCGTCCAAAATCGTCCAAAATCGTCCAGTAAACACTGATCCACGATTGAATATAATCCTCTTAGGTACGCCATGCAACGTCACAATCTGATTGATGAAAACTCTAGCTATGTCAGGTTCCTAATACGTTTTATGCATAGGAATAAAGTGAGCACTCTTCATGAGAGCATCTACTACTACAAAAATTGAGTTGTGTCTCCTTGCCGTTAGTGGCAAACCAACAATAAAATCCATCGAAATAACCTCCCATTTTGGTTTCGGAACAATGTGTGGCTGTAGTAATCCTACTGAGTGTCTATGTTCATCCTTCACCTACTGACATTCTAGACATATGGCCACATAGTTGACTATATATGCCTTCATTCCCTTCCATAAGAATAAGGGTTTAAGGTGTGCCCTCATCTTCGTGACTCCCGGGTGAGCCATGTAAACTGCTCTATGAGCCTCGCTCAGGATAAAGTTACTCAAATCGTTGTTTGGTGGTATGTAAATATGATTTTTAAACCTCAATAAACCATTGTCATCAAATGAAAATCCTTCAAATCTTGGTACCATCATTGTGTTTTGTACCAATCATTGTCACACTGTAAAGTTAGAATCTTTTCACATAGATTCGTCTGAAGAGGAAACACTAAAAACATGCGTGGTCTCCAACTCAATGCATCTGCCACTTGGTTCACTGTTCCTTTTATGTAAGTAATCTCAAAGTTGTACTCACTAAGTAATTCCGACCAATGTCGTTGTTGCACGTTCAGGTCGCTTTGCGTAAAGATGTGTTGTAGTCCACATTAGTCTATCTTGAGTTCAAATTTTCATCCATCAAGGTAGTGTCTCCAAACCTTCAAGGCATAAACGATGTCTAATAACCCCAAATCATGCATTTCATAGTTCTCCTCATGCCTTCTCAGTTTCCTCGAGATGTAAGCGATGACTCGACTGTCTTGCATCAAGACTCCGCCTAAGCCTTCTTTGGATGCGTTAGTGCATATTAGGAAGTGCGCATCCATGTCAGGGACCTTTAGTATCAGTGTTGTTTTCAACAACTCCTTGAGCCTCCGAAATGCTTCCGCACATTTCTCGGTCCAAACAAACTTCTTATTTTTCTTCTGTAATTCTGTGATCGAGTTTTCTATCTTTGAAAATCCCTCGACGAACCATCGATAGTATCCTACTAGACCCATCAAGATACATACTTTTGTGATGTTCATTGGCGCAGGCCATTCCATAATATCCTCAACCTTCACTAGATCCACGACGATACCTTCGCTGGAGATGACATGCCCGAAGTAGTGAATCTTCAATTGATAAAATGAGAATTTGGACAACTTCCCATACAATTTGTGCTCTCGCAAACACTGTAGTACCAAGCGTAAGTTTTCATCATGCTCCTCCATCATCCAAGAGTAAATCAATATATCGTCAATGAATACTTGGATGGACTTGTCCAAGTACTTACGGAACACCTCGTTCATCAAACTCATAAATACCCCTGGGGTGTTTGTTAGTCTAAACAGTAAAAAAACAAACTTGTAATGTCCAAACCTCGGCTTAAAGGAGGTATTAGGGACATCATCCTTCTTGATATGTAACTGGTGATACCCTGATCTCAAATCGATATTTGAGAACACTGTCGCACCCTTCATCTGATCGAACAGATCATCAATCCTCGGCAATAGATATTGATTCTTGATCGTGGACTTGATTCAGAGCCTCCATGACCCATCCTTATTTCATATGAAAATAAAATACGCACCCCACGGTGACACACTAGGACGTATTAGTCCCAGGTCCAATAATTCCTTCAGTTTCATTCTCAACTATTGTAACTCTGGGGTTGACATCAGATAAAGTGTCTTAGCTATTGGTTCAGTTCCTAGTTTTAGGTCTATAGTAAACTCCAATTCCCTCTCTAGAGGTATCCCAGGAAACTCCTCCGGAAAGACATCTGCAAACTCTCTCATCACAGGAAGGTGTTCTAGACCTTCCTCTACTCCCTTCTCATTTAATGCAAGAATCGCATAAAGCTTACATCCCTTGCACATGCTCTTCCGAAGCTGTAAGGAAGAGATGAACCTTAGGGAAACTCCTTGGTTCTGGACTACAATCACACGTCTCTGTCCCTCGTCATCGACCAAGCTCAACCATTTTGTCTTATAGTTGAGTATCGCCTCATGTGATTCCAACCAATCCATGCCGATCATGACACCATAAGATCCTAAGATCATGACATACAGGTTGGCCCTGGTGACAAACTCTCCCAGGTTAAGGATACAACCCGTAACCTTTCCTCCAACCTTTTGTTTGTCCCCCGAAGCCATCTCTAGGAAGCTAAACTCATCCTGTTTGACTTCCTTTACCTTAATCCTTTTTAGCACTGCATCAGAAATGAAACTCTCGGTAGCACCGGGATCTATCAAAATACTAAGGGTTTGGTCAGTGATGGTACCTATCGTCTCGAGCACAATCGAATGATGCTCTTCCTGGTGGTTATTCACCACTACATGAATCCAATGGGCCTTGCCCAAATCTCCCATGGTAGTGGGTCCGGCTAATCCAGATGCTCTAGTCCTCTCCACATGGAAGTCGTGCTAGTAGTGTGGCTCCCCACACGTCCAACACCCCTTATTCAGTCTAGTAGTCCTGGTACCCGAAGTAGAAGATGATGACCCACCAACCTGGAATACTGGTCTGTTCTGCTAAACAGGCCTAAACTGCTGCTACTATGGTTGACGTTGCTATTGATGCTGTGGTCCTTGATAAGGTGTCCACTACTGAGGAACCGACCACTAAGGTGTAGTGAAAGTGGGTCCTCTCTAGAAGCCACAATATACAGGCGTATGTCCGAATGGTGTTTAGTTCTGCTGCGCACCACATGACACCTGCCCTGCCGATCTTGATGGAGTCCTGCTCTAACCCCTGCTGATAAGATCCTCCACTGCTATGAGGGCCTTCTGGACAACATTGTGCAAGGTTTAAGGCATCAAAATCCTAAACTTTTCATGTATGCTTCCATTAAGGCCAAACACAAACCTGTTGACCTTGAGTTTCTCAATGTTAAGATGCATAGCATACTGGAGCAACTCCATAAAACGGGCCTCATACTCAAGCACTGTATGGACACCCTGTCGTAAGACGTTGAAATGATTGAGATGAAGCTCAATGAATTCCTCTGATAGGTACCTCTCTCGGAACCGTTTCTCAAACTATTCCCATGACACGTCTTCGATGGCCATGTTCAGCT
>JZKD02S1754880.1:63822-82822 GCA_000966675.3 Picea glauca
GAGAATAAAATCTAGAATATATATAGAAGGCTAAGGGTATCGAATACTAACATCCAAGTACAATTTTTTCAAATATAACCAATCTGATATTTTCTGTGACCATTTTTAAACGAGAAGGAAACAAATAAAAATTATACGAGCATGGTAAGTAAAGGATGGAAGGGTAAAATCATGAGTCTGGGTAACACTTTCGTGACAATCGGGTCTCCAAAATTTCTAGCGGCAATTTTTCGGCCGAACAAATGTTTATTTCGGCCAAAATCTTTTTCGGCCGAAAAGTTTCACGTCAAATTTAACGGTGCCCTCGAAATTCGTGTACAATGTTTTTTGGATGAATTAGTTTCCCATGGTAATCATATTTCGGCCGAAACGTTTATTTTTAACGGATTTCGTTAAAAACTAGGTTTCGGCTGAAAGAATATTTCGGCCGAAAACTTGAAAATGGGACTGTTTGCATGAAACTGCAAATTCTCTCCATCTTACTTCATCTTTGTAGGTAGCGGACTCCTACAAATACTCAGAATTTAGTTTGGGAATTGATACCAACATTTTAAAAATTGAATCTACTTTCATTGGGTATAATTTGTTTTCATTTTCATTGTTTTTATCTAATTTTATTTAATTTTATAAAAAAATCACTGCATAATATTTTTAGGTGAGATTATGATTTGGTGAAATGAAAAATCCATATCTCTAAAAATAAAGAACAAAAAATTATGGAAAATTTATATTCATAATTGTTAAACTGTTCTCTTCAAAAGGGTATTTTTAGATTTTACTTTTAAGTAAAAATTAAGATAGATACAAGGTGTAGAAAAACACGTGTTTAAAATCTACAACGTTTTCATCTTGGTCAACTTAAAAAAATTCTAGAAATTATAATATTCATCCGTTAGATTCAAAATTATATTCATAATAAAATAGAGTCTTTGTAGATTGTTGCAGTATATTTCATTTCTTAAAAACATAAGTTTAATAATAGATACATTGTTGTGGAAAACAATAACTCATTATCATTCCTTTCATGTTTAAGGAACATACTGTTAAACAATTGTCAAATTGACATATCAAATCTTGATAAAAAAATTGAAAAATAGTCATTAGAAATATAACAAAATTATTCACAAGTTTTGTTTTTACTGTAAAGTGAAATTATAAATAAAAAAAATACTTTTGTATGCCGAAAGTTGAAGAACTTGTGAAAATACAGTTTTTTTTGTCATAAAACAAGCAAAAGTGTTAGAAGCACTCACAAACACAAACTTACAAAAAAAAAGAAAAAAAAGGGAAATTTCCATTAACAAATAGTTAAGGGAGCTACATATTTTTCAACCTGACTCCGTAAATTAACAGGAGAAAAATTCCTTTCAACAAGAATGAGGAAATAACCTAGTGTCAGTTAAATTGCAAATAAAAGTAATAGAACCCTTATACGCAACCATATTTTTGTAGTATCTATACAACGAGACACAGAAAAAAGAATAAATTACATTCTTATTGTTAAAATAGACCAAAATGGGTCGATTATATGTAACCACCCAACTAATTCAAAGCAAAGACAATAGTATAAATCCCTCATAGATAGCTAGGGTCCTTTATGGAAACCAAATTACCTATTGAAGGTTTAGTGCCTTAGCCAAGGAGCCATAAACCACACCTTTCCATAATCTTTTTCAAACGAAGAATCAAAGTGGCATCTAGGTATGGTAAATTATCACATTGAGAAAGGGAAAACAATATAAATAAATAAATAATAATTATAGGTATTTTGAAATGTTTGTCTTAGGGTAAAACCCTATAATTGTGGTTGAGTATACGTGCATTGACACACAAAAATATTACAAAAGGGAACCAAAATATTTACAAATATAACAAAAGAGTTAGGGTATGTGTTTATCAGGTGTATCTCTACCTCGCAACGAAACTCCCATAGTGGAACGATTTTGACCAACCAGAACTCTCATTTTTCTTCCCGATGGATACCCTCATAAACAACAAGGGGCCATTATTAGTCAAAGAATCCTAAAAGATCCACCTTATCAGAAGAATAATACAATGAGAAAAATATAACCAATACACTCGCAACCATTATCATAAAACTTTGTGTTGTTTCCAAACCAAAACTCATGACAAGTTCATGATAGAAACAATCACTAAATGTTAAATAGAGTAAAGAAAATACATGCATAACCATTAAAAAATTCAACAAGAAAACACCTTTGACAAGATTACAAAATTCAAACCATTAAGAGAAATCACAAACATTCTTTAACAAGGTAAGGAAAGAGACTCTAGATGGGATTATGCCCAAGCTCCCAAATGACAAAGTGAATTTGAACACAAAAGAAATGAAACCGAGTAAAGGTAAAATGTATGCAGAGATAGTATGCGACATAGAAACCCTAAGAATCAAGTAGCGGAAACTAAATGACAAAGAAATTAAACCCTAATCCATCTCATGCGAACCAGAAGGAACCCTTGTCTTTCGTTGGAATTTTTCCACACAATGATGTGAATGATCGAAATATGAACAGGGTGGTGGGGACTTACCCTCCCAGCACTCGTTCCAAGATGATCACTCCTATCACACAGAAGGATTACCATGGGACGATATGGACATGTGTTTAATTAAAAACATAGGGTACGTCAAGCCCAGAATTAACTTCTACCAACCACTCTTGTATTAAAAGTCAAATCATGATTAACACCGACCAAACAAAACATAATTACGATATAATTATCAGTTTAATCCTTCACCTATTTACACGCGTGAGAGGTCGAGAAAAACCACCATTATCTTGTAACGACATAATAATTAAATGATTAATCCGTCAACTTAAGTTAGGAAAAGCAAGGTTGTGACAAGGGCCCTCCCCCTTTAGAATAATCAAGAAAGGTTGTCAATGCAAAAGTTATACCATGGAATTGTAATATGAAACCATAACATTACCACATGAATTATAACATAGATTTAAAGTTGTGCCAGAAATACTATAACTTAGGAAATGCAAGTCTAGTAAGATTGCACATAGAGCTGTTATTTCTATTAAAGGCAAAAATTTATGTGGTCAAATAAATGAGTAATATTGTTTACTTATTTGGAAATAAAATATTATTTTATAAGTTTTTTTATGGGTATGTGAAATAATGGTATCAGAGCTTTAGGAACCGTACTTGGCCTTATGAGCTCAACCACATAGACTAATTTACTATTGTTATATTTTATTCTTACCACTAGGAAGAACATTTTGGTTGCGGGAAAGATGACAAAAGTACCTATTCTACCGAAAGAAGGGTCACATCAAAACGAACCAAAAAATCTTGAACAAGGAAATATTGGTGAGGGAAATATATGGGTTAATTTGAATGAAAGCAGGGATAACAAAGAATCCAAATTGATTCATATTGTACATGGTTTAAAGGAAGAATTTAAAACTCTTAAGGGAGATAATGAACGAATTATAAAGACACAAGAAGAACTTAATGCAATATTGTTAGACAAATTGTGTAATCATAACTCTGACAAGAATAAAGGTCAATTTTCGAGTGATTGTAAAACTAATGTGCACAATAATACGTCTAGGAAATTTGAACATATTGAATCAATGACATAATTTGTTTTTAAAGAAACTCAAACATCAAGTGAGGATAGTGAAAAAATGGAACAATGAACTAAAAAGAAACATAAGCACCATGAGGAATTTATGGGAGAATCTAAAAAGATTAAACCTCCAATATTTAATCGTGAGATTGAGACTAGAAAAGAAGCAAAAGCTTGGCTTTCTAGGATGAAAAAATTGCTTTAGATATATAATTATTCAAATGAACTTAAAGAAAGAGTGGCCATCTATAATCCGACTAAGAAGGAATATATTTGGTGGCAAGATATCAAAAGAGTAAGGAATATTAAGGAAGGTAAAATCACTTGGAATACTTTTAAAAGATATTTTAAGAAACAATATCTATCAGAACAATATTATGAAGGTAAGTCTAAATAGTTTTATGAATTGAAATTGGGAAATTTAACCATAAAAGACTTTTGCAACAAATTTCTAAGCTTATTGCGCTATGTGCCATATATTGTGGATGAAAAACCAAAGATACAATACTTCTTGATTTTTTTACCTGCCTCATAAAAAGATAGGATTGAATTTGACATTCCCGAGACTTTAGAAGAAGCTATGTGTAAGGCTAAACTATGTTTTGAACAATATAAAACCATAAATGAAAATGATAAAAACTATAAGGGAAAGAAAGTTAAAATGTTTTATACACGAAGAAAAGAAGGAAATTTTATCAATAAGAACATTGCAAAAGTGTTTCAAGGAAATAACTATAGAAATAATAAGCCTTATAACCCGTCTGATAATAAAAATGCAAAACCAACAACCTTTTATAATAGATAAACTTACCAAAAGGAACCAATAAAGTGTTGGGAGTGTGGAGAAACACATTATTTTAAGGATTGTCCTCACAGGAAGAAGAACAACAAAAATATAAATATATTTGAAGAAGCTACTACAGTTGGTGAAATATCAAGCAGTACCCCAAAGATTAGCAAAGCCTTGGAGAACATACAAGAAGATCATCATGCTTCCATGGTGGAAGTAGAAGATATGTTGAATAATCAACCAATTTCCATTTTGATTGATCAATGTTATAGTCTAAGTTATGTTTCACCTAATGTAGTAGAAAATTGTAAACTATGAAAGGACAATTTTGAAAAAGCATGGCTAGTACAACTTGCAACAGGAACAAAAAGGAAAGTTACAAATCTTGTTAAAGCTTGTGAAATTAGTATGAATGGATTTAAAAATCAAGAAGATTTGAATGTTTTACAACTAGGATCATACGATGTATTAATCGACATGGACTAGTGAGAAAAATATAACGTAATTCTAAATTGATATGAAAAAACATTTACTTATGTAGATTAAAATGGTAACGTTATTGACATTAAAGGAATACCAAGAACCATTAGTATTAGAAAGATCTCAACATTTCATATTAAAATATGTGTTCATAAGGGATGTAAAGTATTTTTTTTTCATGTAATAGATAATGAAAAAGAACAAAGTAAGAAAGATATAGAATTTTTCCCTATCTTGCAAGAATTTCAAGACGTAATTCAAGAGATTCCTGGATTACCTCCTAAGAGATAGATAGATTTCTCTATAGACTTACTACCTGGAGTGGTGTTGGTTTCAAAGGTTGCATATCAGATGGATATCTTGTAACTTAATGAACTAAAATATCAACTTCAAGAGTTATTAGACAAAAAGTATATTAGACCAAGTGTATCTCCTTGGGGAGTGTTKGTACTATTTGTCARGAATAAAKATGGAACCTTAYGACTCTRTATAGACTATCGAMAACTTAAMAAAATGTCRATTAAAAATAGACATCCTTTACCCCRCATCRATGATCTATTCAATCAAGTACGTGGSRCAACGATATTTTCAAAAAWTGATTTACAAGCATGACATCATCAAGTAASAATTAAAGATGAAGATATATACAAAACAACTCYTAGGACGAGATATGGGCATCACGAKTTTGTAGTGATACAAWTTGGGTTSAAAAAYRCCCTAGCCTCATTTATGTGTCTAATGAATACTRTCCTAAGTAAATTCTTAGATAAATTTGTAMTTGTCTTCATCRAYRATAAACTAATSTACTCAAGAAATGAACATGAGCATGAAGAACACTTAAGAATGGTTCTACAAATCTTGAAAGAAAGAATCTATATGCTAAACTTACTAAATGTGATTTTTATAAGGATGAAATTAAATATTTATGACATATAGTTTCTAAACAAGGAATATTTGTTGACCCTGAAAAAATAAAATCCGTTATCGACTAGCCAATTCCAAAAGATGTTTCAGACATAAGATCATTTATGGGTATAACAGGATACTACCAAAAGTTTATTGAAGGGTTTTCAAATATTGATCATCCTATAACATCCCTACAAAAGAAAGGAACAAAATATATATGGTCTAAAAAATTCCAAGAAAGTTTTGAAAAACTAAGAGCTCTCCTAACAACAACTCCTATACTAAAAATAAGAGATCCATATAAGGACTTCAATGTATGCATGGATGCATGAATTGAAGGACTGGGAGGAGTATTAATGCAGGATAATCATGTAATTTATTATGAATCTAGGAAGCTTAAGGAACACAAAAGAAAACATGTAACACATGACTTAGAATTATCCGTGATAATACACACACTAAATATGTGGTGACAATATTTGATAGGATGAAAATCCCAATTGATGTCGTACAATATTGCTTTAAACTACCTATTTGATAAACAAAATCTGAAATCTCGATAGGAAAGATGGTCATCCTTCGCGATCGAGAACGATTTTGTAATAAGACATATAAAGGGGAAGGAAAATAACGTAGTTGATGCCTTGAGAAGATATAAAAATACGATTTTTACAATTACAAGAAGTAATTATGAAACTGATTTAGAGGAAAAACTCAATATTGTGGCTGAAAAAGGATATAGAATACCAAAGTATTAAAACAAAGTTGGCAAAAAATAAATCTAAAACTGAAAAATAAGACTTCAAAGTTTCTAAAAATGGACCGTTGATGTATAAAAATAGGTTGTATATAACTGAAGTAGAAGAAATTAAATTACTAATACTGAACAAATTACATAAAAATCCATACTCTGGACATCCTAGCTATCAAAAATTAATTACTATGCTAAGAAAGGAACTTTATATGCCTAATATGAAAGGAGAAACTGCTACATATTTAGCTAAGTGCATAGAATATCAAGAAGTTAAAGTCAAACATCAACACCTAGTTGGATTATCACAACCCCTATGTATTCCTGAATGGAAATGGGAAATTATAAGTATGGAATTTATAACAGCTTTACCTAAAAGTAGTAAACAAAATGATTCTATAATGGTTGTTGTTGATAAATTGAGTAAAGCAACACAATTCATACCAGTTAAATCCACTTATAAAGCCATTAACATAGCATATATATTTATGAAGGAAATCGTCTGACTACATGGAATTCCTACAATTGTGATCTCAGATAGAGATACGAAATTTACAAGAAACTTTTGGAAATCCCTTTTAAAGGCTTAGATACATAGTTAAAATTCAACACTGCTTACCATCCTTAGATAGATGGGAAAACTGAAAGAAATAATCAAAGAATAGAAGACATGCTCATAATGTATGTTATGGATAGATGAAACAAATGGAAAGAATATCTACATTTTGTTGAATTCACATATAATAATCATTACCAAGATTCAACTAAACTTTGTCCTTTTGAAATTATTTATGGAAGACAATGTAATACCCATTTTTCATGGAGTAATCCTGTCAATATATTAATGATAGGAGCTGAAATGTTAAAGGAAATGGAAGAAATAGTGAAACATGTACAACAAAATTTGAAAGAAGCTCAGGAGAGGCAAAAGATTTATGCATATTCCAAAAGAACTCCAAGAGAGTTCAATATTGGAGACCATGTTTATGTAAGAGTAAGTCATAAAAGAATTTATTTAAGAATGGGTAAGTATACTAAATTAGATCCTAGATATTATGGTCTGTTTGAACTGCATGATGTATTCCATGTTTCATTATTAAAAAATTATATGCATGATCCTACTCATTTTTTGAATTGGAACATGATATAGGTGCAACCTGAGGGCGAGTTTTGAGTAGATCCAAGTTGTATTCTCGATAGGAGGGAGCTTACACTCTAGAATCGATTCATCGGATAGGTAAAGGTGTATTGGAGGAACCTTAGTCCTGAAGAGGCTATATGGTAAATGGAGGATCATATGCGGAAAGCATATCTGTTTCTATTCCAGAATGATCCAAACCAATATTAGATAACACCAATAACGGTGTTAATTTCTAAAGGGGTGGCTATTATACCATGAAATTTTGAATTCAAAAATTATTATTATTGTTGTTATTTTGTTATTAGCATATTACTGATCCTAGTGATCTAACTCAAAACTTATTGTTCTATTTATTATTTTATTAAAAAAAAGAGAGGAAGCACATGTGAAGTGGGACTGTTAAAAGAGAAAATCCGTGGATCCAAAGAGATTTACTAAGTGACAGCAGAAGGGGGACAAGGTGGTGAAGATTAAATTGATAGGTGGTCAATGAGAAAAAAATCAAATTGACAGGTGGTCAATGAGAATGAGGATCATACAATTGTCAAAGACCTAGGAAATTATTATAAAGAGAAGAGAACAGAGAGAATGAGACTCCATTCCGAATTAGATGTGAAATCTAAGAAATATTTACATGACACAAAAATATTCATGTAATGCTTATAACCTTGCACATTGAATAAAGTCACTTAGTTAGTTTTGGATCGGGATTTAGCTCGGGGGTGACATAGTGGGCATATGTGGTGGATATGATCTAAGGTTGGGAGGAATCGTCCACTTGACGTGTGTTTTCCACTAAAAGAAACCATAGTTACACGTTTTCTTCAATTCAGTTATGGATTAAATTATTGTTCCTTTAGTAATCAAATAGTAGAAGACATGCTCATAATGTATATTATGGATAGGCCAAACAAATGGGAAGAGTATCTACATTTGGTTGTTCACATATAATAATCATTACCAAGGTTCAACTAAAGTTATTCCTTTTGAAATTATTTATGGAATAAAATGTAATACCCATGTTTCCTAGAGTAATCCTATCAATAGATTCATGATAGGACCTGAAATGTTAAAGGAAATGGAACTAATAGTGAAAAATGTACACCAAAATTTGAAAGAAGCTCAGGACAGAAAGAAGATTTATGCATATTCCAAAATAATTCCAGCCATCATATTGCACTTTCATCCATGGTAAAAGTACATGATGTATTCCATGTTTCATTATTAAAAAATTCTATACATGATCCCGCTCATGTTGTGGATTGGAATATGATACAGGTGGAACCCGAGGGAGAGTTCCCAGAAGAACCGAATCATATTCTTGATAGGAGGGATCTTAAACTCCATAATCGATCCATCAGATAGTTAAAGGTGCAATGGAGGAACCTTAGCCCCAAAGAGACTACTTGGAAAATGGAGGATCATATGTGGAAAGCATATTCATTTCTGTTCCAGAATAATCCAAACCAATATTAGATAACAACGACGACAGTGTTAATCTCTAATGGGGGGTGGATGTGATACCTTGAAATTTTGAATTCTAAACTTTATTTTTTATTTTTTTATTTTGTATTGGCACATTATTGATCCTAGTGATCTAACTCAAAACTTATTATTTTATTAATAAAAAAAAAAGAGGAAGGACATGTGAAGTGGGACTATTATAAGAGAAAATTCATGGATCCTAAGAGAACTACCAAGTGACAAAAGAAGGGACGTAAGTTTTGAAGATCTGTTGAGTTAACTCAACAAAAGTGAGACAAGATCTCAGGTTTTTAGGAACATTTGTAAAAATCAAATTCATAGGTGTTCAATGAGAAGGAGGCTCATACAAGTGTCAAAGACCTAGGAAAATCTTATAAAGAAAAGAGAACAAAGAGAATAGGAAGCCATTCCTAATTGAATGTGAAATCTGAGAAATTTTTACATGACACAGAAATCTTCATGTAATTATTATAACCCTATGCACAAAAACAAGTCACTTGGTTAGTTTTGGATCTATATTTAGCTCTAGGGTGACAAAATAGGCATATGTGGCAACTCTGATCTAAGGTTGGGAGAAATGATTCACTTGACGTGTGTTTTTGCCTAAATGAAATCTTGGTTACATGTTTTCTTCCATTATGTTCTGGATTAAATTATTGTTCCTTTAGTAATCTATGGATGATCTATTCTGATTAATTAAGAGATGTAATTTTTGGATATTCTATTTGTATTTAATTGTCATTCAAATTGAATTTTATGGATAAGTTATCACTGTTTTTAATCTAACTAGAGATTAGAATATTTTCTCTTGTATCATTCCAATTATACAATTTTCATGATAAATATCAGAGGAAACGATTATATCCATAACCAATGAAAAAATTATAAACATAATTATAGTACAGAGGTATACTATGAAATTTTAACTACAACCAACAAATGAGATGCTAAAACGACAATGTTTTTTGCATGAAAATTTTAGAAAATATATAGAGAGTAAAACTATATAAATGGAAAAACAACCAACATGACAGAGGCTAAATGATAACTCTATTTCCAAGAATAATATCTAGGATATGTACAGAAGGATAAGGGTATCAAATACTAACAACCAAGTACAAGTTTTACAAATAGAACCAATCTGATAGTTTATGTAACCCTTTTTAAATGAGAAGGAAACTAAGAAAAAATATACAAGCATGGCAAGTAAAGGCCATAACCACTCACAACCACAAACTAAGAAAAAAAAAGGAAAATTTCCATTAATAAATAGTTAACGAAGCTACATATTTGTCAACATGACTCTGTAAATTAACTGGAGAAAAATAAATTTCAACAGGAATGGAGAAATAGCCCAGTCTCATTTAATTTGCAAAAAAAAGTAACAAAACCCTTATACGCATTTTTGTATTATCTATACAATGAAACACAAAGAAAAGAATACATTACAATCGTATTGTTAAAATAGAACAAAATGGGTCGATGATATCTAACCACCCAACTAATTTAAGGCGGGGACAATAGTATGGATCCCTCAACCATAGTTAGGGTCCTTTATGGAAACCGAATTACCTCTCGAAGGTTGAGTGCCCTGGACGAGGAGCCATAACCCACACCTGTCCACAAGGTTTTTCAAACATGAAATTAAAGTGGCATACGGGTATGGTAAATTATCACATTTTGAAAGGAAAAACAATAAATAAAAATAAATAATACTTATAGGTATTTTGAAACAGTTGACTCAAGGTAAACCCTGTTAATGTGGTTGAGTATACCTGCATCAACACACAAACAAATTACAGAAGGGAACCAAAATATTTACAAATATAACGACACAATTAGGGTATTATTTTACTAGGAGTAGCTCGACCCCTCAACGAAACTCCCATAGTGGAACGATTTTGACCAACTGAAACTCTCATTTTTCTTCCTAGTGGGTAATCTTGTAAACAACAAGGGCCCATCATTAGTTAAAGCATCCAAAACAATCCATCTTATTAGAAGAATAATACAATGAGAAAAATGTAACCAAGATGCTCACAACCATTACCGGAAAACTCTATAGTATTTCCAAACCAAAACTCATGAAAAGTTTATGATAACAACAACCACTAAATGTTAAACGAAGTAAAGGAAATGTGCACAGGACCATTAAAACCTTCAAAAAGAAATAATCTTCGACAAGATTACAAAATGGAAATTGTTAACAAAAATCACGAACATCCTTTAACAAGGTAAGGAAAGAGACCTTAGATGGGATTACACCCAGGCTCCCAAATGACAGAGTGAATCCGGGAACAAAAAAAATGAAAGCCAATAAAGGTAAAATGTATGCAGAGATAGTATGCGGCATAGAAACCCAAAGAATTGATTAGCGGAAAATAAAGGACAAAGAAATGAAACCTTAAGACATATAAATTGAACTTGTAACACCCCTCACTCATGACACAAGCTACATACTACAGGTCAATTGTTTTTTGAAGCTATATTAGGAAGAATAAAACATAAATAACATGGCACTCGAGGAATCTTTCGCAAATATCATCATCTAACATAACATTCCAATTTGCGCAGGCAGATTGTAGTCTATTACAATCATTTGTTAAAAATTCATGGCACAATAAAAGTCTTTAAATCCTCGCTCGTTATTATAATGATGATGCAGGCCAGGTTTCCTAACCCATCACATGACGAAATATGTGAAGGCGTAAGGTGAACGATTGTACACACAAGATGCGTAAGGAAAACTAAATGAAAACAAAACTTAATCATCACCTAGAGTTGAGGCATGAGAGTATGATCAATTAATTCATTGCACAAGATTTAAGATCTGGAAATCAATCACCACTTAACAAATTATCACTCGCAAGTAGTCTAAAGCCTCTAAAAATCATTCCTTACATCACTATTTCGTTGTGCGCGAGACGTCTAGGGACTATAATTACTTATGCTAAATTTATGCGTGCAAGAACTCTAACTTCTAATCCATCTCATCATCAACATGGACTACACAAGTGACGCAGGACCCCCGACCCTCGGGCCAAAGTCCACTACAGGATCATTTTTCCTTCGCTGAGTCGAAATAGCTCTTCGGGCTCCTGCTCATAAACCCATAAACAAATTTGATCCACAGGTCCTTCTCCTCCAAACGACCTCTAAGATATGACATCGACCTTTTCTCGAAAAAGGATTTTCAGGTTTTGTGATTTCACGAACCCAGATGTTGAGAGTTCTAGCTCTTCGAACCTTCGAATGCCGAAATGCCGAAATGGAGAAATTCTGGTCTATGCGATTGCATCCTCCGTGACCACAGTCCAACTCTGAAGATATGTTGCATTTCGCGACTTCGGGACTTTCAATGCCAAGTGCCCGACTTCTTGTGCTCGAGACTTCCGAAATCGTGATCTCTGGGATGCCGAAATATGATCCTGTCTCATGACCCAACAATACTCCTCTTGTTCTTTCGGGAATTCGTGTTTCGGAACTTCATGAATCCTGACGCAACAATTCCTTGTCCTCTCGTACTTCTGTTATCCGAAATACCGAAGTACCAAAATCCTGAAACTCTGGTCCTCCTTCTCCTGAGAAAGATCAATGACTGTGAGCCTCCCTAATCGAATGGCTCAGATCCTTTCAGGATATCATGGGTCAAGAGTTCTGAACTCTTACCCCTGCATCTTCCGGTAGCCGAAATACAGAAATGCCCTTTCGGGGATTTCCTCGAAATCTCAACTGTATGCACTTTTTGGGACTTCAGTATTCATGATTTCACGAATCCTCTGCAACTGAACTTTTGGTCCTTGATTCCTCGGTATCTGAAACCGTGATGTGCTGAAATGCCGAAGTTTCTGCTCCAAAGGCAAGTCACATTTCGTGACTTCGGGGTTTTCACTGTGAAGTTCCCCGATCTCTTGTCATCGAGATTTCCGAAATGTCGAACCCTGAATCTATGAAATGCCGAAACATGATGGCTCCTCTCCTTTTCATAATAGGATTAAACCTCGTGTAGCTCCTCCTGGATCCAATGGATATCGACTATCGATGCAAGATCTGACGGCCCAAATCTGCTCTCCTCCGCTGCACTCTTTTGCGCTGCCTGGACGTGAACCTTCAACAATCCAGATCTTGTCCTCTGCTCGATCTGACAACAGTTGTAACTCCTCCTTGTGCGCTTTCTTTTTTCCTACCTTGGAATATTTTCCAAGCTTCAAAAGGCCTCGGCCTTTACTTCCTTCTCTTTTATTGTGAAGCCTGCACTCGCGACTTCTGTCTGCATTCTTGAAGGTGCTTCCCCTCCTGAGCTTCTCTAACTCAAACCTTCCAAAGGGTTTTCATTAGCCTCTGCCAACTCTCAACTTATGGCCTGTGCGTGAAAATGCTACTCCTCCTGAGCTTTTTCCTCTTTGAATTCTTGAAGGATTCTTCGACCTCTACACTCCTTGTAGCTATAACTCTTGTGCTCAAAAGCATTTTTCCTCCTAAGCTTCTCTTCTATGAAACCTTAAAAGGTTTCCTCAACCTCTGTGATTCCTATAAGGTATCTACACACACAAAGGTGCTATCGGTCCCGAGGTTCTCTGTTGCTCAGACCGCTAAGGGACATAACTCTTTCTTCTCCCTCAGATGGAGAATTTGATGCCCTCTTGGCAATATCTCGCTCAAGCAACTCCTTCCTGAGTCTGCAGGGTATTCAGAAACCCTGTGAAGATCCTCTCCTAGACTCTTCTCTGTTCGAGAACTCAAAGGAGTTCTTTTCTATGCACTCTGCACATCCACTCAATGCCCTCCTGGGAGAGTCTCCTCAGTAAATCTCTCCCTTTTCTGAGCTCAAACTAGAGTTCTGTTGTGCACTCTAGTACCTACTCAATGCCCTCCTGGTAGAGCTTCCAGAATCCTCAGTGATTTTGATTTCTCCTTGAACCCACAATGGAGTTCTCCTCTGCATTTTGTGCTTCTGCTCAATGCCCTCCTGGTAGAGCTTCCAGAATCCTCAGTGATTCTGATTTTCATCCTGTGCCCTCTTCTGCATAGTCCTACCTCCAAGGTGTTCAACAACCTTGAGGTTTCCTTCCTGAGACTAAGACTTCAGCCGGTGTGCCCTCTTGGCACGTCCTTCCCCAAATTCCACAGAATTCAGGAGTGCATCTATGCACTGGCTTCCAGAACCCGCAGTGTTCTATCACACCCTCTTGGCGTGAAGCCTCAAAGAACCCCAAACTTGAAATCAAAGAACCCACAGATAGAAAAACCTATATCTTCCTGCAAATTCATACCTAACCATACATCTACAACATATAAATAACACACAAAGACATTCATAAACACATAAAGACACACATAAACTCATGCAGGAAATCTTCTTTTTATATTAATATGAAATGCCTCCTTTACAAGGTGTTCTTGAGCTCAGAATTTGACAGAGACTTGGTTCCTTCTCTCCTCCACTCTAAATCTCGCATATCTCTCATATCTCTAGACTCTCTTCTCTCCCACTCTCCTTACAAAATAAGATCTAAGATCTTTTTACATGAGGGGGCTCTTTGAGCTCTTCCCTCCATCTCACCTACTCTTATTCAATTACATTGAATTCACAATTAAATGGTTGTCTAGTCCATATCTGAGCTAGATCCTAGCTGTACAAGCATTAAAGGCCTCTTACATTTAAGCCTACGCATATGCATAGCTTTTGGGATCTACGGCCTTACAAATATTTAATACAATTTCACATTTGAAAAATGTGAGGGCTGGCACCTCCTTTCCTTGAATGCGCACTTTGAATGTGATGGTTGGATAACGCATTGCTAGCGTAGAGTGATTCTCCTATATCATAATCCTCAGTTGCAAAAATCATGAGCTCCTGCTCATGAGCTTCTCAACATTGTTGTTGAAATCCACCTAGTTCCCAAATAGTCCTCTGGAGCTATTCATCTGCTCCACTGCTCTGTTGCTGCTTCTGATGCTCTGCTATTGCTGTTGTCTCTCTTTTGCTCAGCTTCCTTGCTGCTTCGACAGGTCCTTTGTTGTTCATCTTCCCTCTGTTGATCTCCTCTGTTGATTTCAACATCAGTTTTCTGAGTTGTTTTATCTCCTCTTCCAGCTGCTGCCCTGGATGGATCTGTGTATGCAGTCTCCTCTAATGCAATTTCTCTATGCAAATGGTAAGATCATCATGATCTCCCATGTCATCTTCTCCATCTCCTGTGGCCTTATCTTACCACTCTATTGAAGAATTCATCTCTACAGTCTTATCCTCTTGGCTGATCTCTTGTTCAGCTTCTTCCTGTGACAGCTTTGTTGCTGCCATATCTATTGTTGGCATGTCTCCAGCTTCCTCCAGCTGCTCCTCAGATTGGAATTTTTCCTTTGTCTCCAACCTGATCTATTGGATGTGCATGCCTTGCACCTTCACCCTTCTCTCCAGGGCTTCAAACTCTTGATATAGCTCAGCAAAATCTATGCTATTTGCTTCGCCTTCTTCCACCATGACAGTCTCTACTGGCTGTCGGTCTTCTATTACTACTTCTGCAACACACGCCCTTGCCTCAACTAGGCTCAATGGCAGGAATATTTGAATTCCTCCAATGATCATAATTTCTTTCTGATCCTTCTCCTCTGTCAGCTGTCCTTGATGATATGAACTTAGCTCTGAGCTCATCTTCTCTCCCTTTCCCTCCTGGAAATATGGGATTCCTTTGTTGCCCCCTTGGTAGTCTATGAGATCCTCATATATCATCTCATTGCCCTTCTGGAAATCTGAATTTATGGTCCTGCCCTCTTAGTAGTTTATGAGATCATGCAGCAACCTCATTTCATTGCCCTCCTGGCAATTGGAAATTTGTGTTTTTCCCTCTTGGCAGTCTTTGAGATCTTCTAGTGATCTCAGTTCATCCTTAACACCACTGAAATTTCTCCCAGCTTCTAGCTCACACCTCAACCATCTCCTCCTCATCATTCCTAAGGCTTTCAGCATGCCTCAACCATCCTCTTATCAGCCTCTACTGTCTTTTGGCCACCAATTCCCTGACTGACCATTTTACCTTCGTCCTCATGGTCCATTCATACACCCATCTTGACCTAGCATTCTGTTGCATCTGCAATGCCAGAATATCCATCCTCACTCTGATCTCGGTGACCTCTTTATCCATCTCAGCTTTGCTTAGCTGCTGATGGATCTTCTTTCCATCGCATCTATGGCCTTCAGTAGCCATTTTCTGCCTTCTACCTTCCCTCATGTGTAACATCCAACTCTCGCGCACTGAGAACACTTATTATTTGAGGACACTTGCTCGCAAGTGATATGGACCCTTTTTATGTTAGACCTTTTATATTTGATTATGATGTGATTGACAGATGACATGATGTGTTACTTTTTGATGTAGACGGGTGCTATTGACTCAGTTTTATTGAGTGTGCAGGAATTTTGACCTTGAGGATGCAGAGGCATCGGTAGACCCCCCTTGGACTCCGGACTGAGTCAGGCAGTGTGCTTTTGGGTTGATATGTTTATTATGATGTTTCATTTGATTTGATGATTTGATGTTGATATTTCTGACATGATTATTGGTGATGTAGGCTGACGATAGATTGCCGACTTGACTCACATATGGAGTAAAGGGGCCACACACGATTGCAGAGAGGTTGAGGGAGAGGGGTGGACAGTAGCCCTNCTTAATTGCAATATTAATATAATTACTGGAATGTTAATTCTAGTGGAATCACAATGTTGAGTAACGGTTTACTTATTGTTTAATTGCTATATTAATATTATTTAAAGGAAGGGTTCATGATAGTTGAATTGCAAGGCTAAGTAGTTGTTTAATTGCCATGTTCATATTAGTAATGGACATGTTAATGTTAATTCGTTTAATGGCAATATGAATATTATTAATTGAAATGATTATTGTGGGTTAAATTGCAATGTTGAGGTATTGTTCAAATTGCAATGTTAATGGAGATGCTTAAGTTGCGAGGTTAATAATTTTCAAATGAGTGTTGTGATGATGTTTAGATCGCAATGTTATTATTGGCTTAATGGAAATGTTGTAGATGATGTTGGATTATCATGCTAATATTGTTTAAGTAGAAATGCCAAGGACAAGGTTTAAAATTTGCAATGCTATTAATTGTAAGGTTATTATAATATGGTAATGATTGGTAGGAAGGAAAATATGATAGGGAGAATGTAACGTTCGTGGGTTTACCAATATGGTATGACATCGTGCTCACTTATGGCGAATATAGAAAAATGCAAGGCGCTTGTGCGTACTGCTTGTCCTTGATCTAGTACCTGATGACCTTATAACTAGATAATGGGGGTTGAGATTATTGGCTTCTACCTTATGAAGAAGTCTTCGTCGGTTAATGTTAATTAATGGAGCTTGGTATTGATTGACGTCGTCGGGTCTCTATAGTGGTTGGGCGATTTGAGTCCTCCTGATTGCGTCTCCCGTAGAGGTCGGGATTGTCCTTGATTTTGTAGTACTTGGAGGTCTTGTATTGCGTAGTATGTTCGTGTTGGGCGGGTTATAGACACCTCTTGTAGCTTAGTATTCATGTCAGTGTGTAAATCCAGTGGAAGAATCCAGTGCCGTATCAAGAGTCTCGGGCTATTTAAAGGCACAGTTCCACTCTTGCGACACACTCTGAGCCGTATCAATAGTCTCGGGTTGTTTAAAGGCACAGTTCCACTACTGCGACTCTACTGTTGGATTCTTTCATTCTGTGAAAGTACTGTGCCTAACCCCTGGTGTCTTTCTCTACTTAAAACTGCTATTTGCACGCCTTATGTCCAAGGGCATTCATTTTCCTATTGCCACTATGATATGTAGGGTCATATTGATGGTGTTCGTCCTGCTTGCATATTGTTAGTCCGAGTGGTGATGTAGAGTCGAGCGGGTTGTTCTTCTACACGCGCGCACACACTTAACAAACAAAAAAAAAAATTGCACCTGTTGATAGAGTAGTTGTCCTTAACTAGGAGGGTTGTTACATATGGTATCAGAGCCGGTTCGACCCACGACTTGGGGTTCGCTACGGATTTCGTTGACATGAGTTGGTTTTATTATACTGTTGCTGATTGAGTGGATTGTGTGCGTGCAGGTAATCATGGTTAGAGGACGCCGTGGAGGCAGATGAAGAGGTGCTAGGGGAGGAGGCGAGACGCCTCCAGCAGCATCCACGCCTGAGGGGTCTAACCCCCAGGGAGGCGAGCAGGCTCTCGGGCAGGAACATAAATCAGTTGGTGATGTTGTGGAGATGATGAGATCCTTTTAGCGCATGTCCGAGGCTCTGATCAGTCGTTTGGACAGAGACGAGGCCAGGGCGCCGACACCCCCTGAGGTTCTGTCGCGCGCACCGGCCGTCACAGGTAGCATTCACTGTGAACTCGAGAAGGTAAAATTTCCCGAGTTCTTTGGTGCCCCGGACGGTGCAGCCGCCGAGGCATGGTTGGAGAATATGGCAATGTGCTTCGCACTTCACAATTATACCTCCAACATGAAGGTACGCATGTCGATCTTTCAACTGAAGGGGAGCGCTCTTCTATGGTGGAAGATGCTTCTGCCGCAGCTGAACATGGCTGTGGAAGATGTGTCATGGGAGTTGTTTGAGGAACGGTTCCAAGAGAGGTACCTTTCTGAGGAATTCATTGAGCGTCAGCTCAACGAGTTCAACGCGCTACGACAGGGAGGTCGTACGGTGCCCGAGTACGAGGCACGATTCATGGAGCTGCTTCGGTATGCTCCACACCTTAACACAGAGAAGCTCAAAGTCAACAGGTTCGTGTTTGGCCTTAATGGCAGTCTGCGTGCAAAGGTTAGGATCTTGATGCCTCAAACCTTGCACGAC
>JZKD02S1754880.1:82832-96611 GCA_000966675.3 Picea glauca
GATGTTGGATTATCATGCTAATATTGTTTAAGTAGAAATGCCAAGGACAAGGTTTAAAATTTGCAATGCTATTAATTGTAAGGTTATTATAATATGGTAATGATTGGTAGGAAGGGAAATATGATAGGGAGAATGTAACGTTCGTGGGTTTACCAATATGGTATGACATCGTGCTCGCTTATGGCGAATACAGAAAAATGAAAGGCGCTTGTGCGTACTGCTTGTCCTTGATCTAGTACCTGATGACCTTATAACTAGATAATGGGGGTTGAGATTATTGGCTTCTACCTTATGACGAAGTCTTCGTCGGTTAATGTTAATTAATGGAGCTTGGACTTGATTGACGTTGTCAGGTCTCTATAGTGGTTGGTCGATTTGAGTCCTCCTGATTGTGTCTCCCATAGAGGTCAGGATTGTCCTTGATTTTGTAGTACTTGGAGGTCTTGTATTGCGTAGTATGTTCGTGTCAGGTGGGTTATAGACACCTCTTGTAGCTTAGTATTCATATCAGTGTGTAAATCCGGTGGAAGAATCCAGTGTCGTATCAAGAGTATCGGTCCGTTTAAAGGCACAGTTCCACTCTTGCGACACACTCTGAGCCGTATCAGTAGTCTCGGGGTGTTTAAAGGCACAGTTCCACTACTGCGACTCTACTGTTGGATTCTTTCATTCTGTGACAGTACTGTGCCTAACCCCTGGTGTCTTTCTCTTCTTACAGCTGCTAGTTGCACGCGTTATGTCCAAGGGCATTCATTTTCCTGTTGCCACTATGATATGTAGGGTCATCTTGATGGTGTTCGTCCTGCTTGCGTCTTGTTAGTCCGAGTGGTGATGTAGAGTTGAGCGGGTTGTTCTTCTACATGCGCGCACACACTTAACAAAAAAAAAAAAAATTGCACCTGTTGATAGAGTAGTTATCCTTAACTAGGAGGGTTGTTACATCCTGGAAAGTCTGCTACTGTCACTCTACAACCCTGAGTGCTTCCAGTGTCCCCTACAGTCCTCTCGACTATCTTCTTGACTACTGCGTACCTATGAACAATCACCACAGAGTCTCAATACTCTGCCTTCCTCTGATACCAAATTCATGTGTATCAGAGTACTCTTTCTCCTCTCACTTCCTCTGCTTGCAATATACAAATAGAGTCAAGATCTGATACCACTTGGTGTGTATCATAGTGTTTTTCTTTTCTATTGCCTCCTTCTTCCTACAATCTATAGACAAAAAGTGGCTCTGATACCACACTTGATGCAGGACCCCCGACCTTCGGGCCAGAGTCCGCTATTGGATCGTTCTTCCTTCATTGAGCCAAAATATATCTTCGAGATCTTGCTTAGAAACCCATAAAAAAATTCGATCCATAGGTCCTTTTCCTCTAAATGGACCCCAAGATATGACCGTGACCTTTTCATGAAAAAGGGTTTTCGGGTTTCGTGAACCCAGATGTCGAGAGTTCTAGCACTTTGAACCTCCGAATGCCAAAATGTCGAAATGGTGAAATTATGTTCTATGCGATTGCGTCCTCTATGAGCACAGCCCAACTCCGAAGGTATGTCACATTTCATGACTTCGGGACTTTCAATGCCAAGTGCCCGACTGTCCCGACTTCCGAAATCCTGATCCCCGGTATGTCGAAATATGATCCTATTTCGTGACCTGACAATACTCCTCCTGTGCTTTTGGGAATTGACATTTTAGAACTTCGCGAATCCCGGCGCAACAATTCCTTTTCCTCTCATACTTCTGGTATCCGAAATACCGAAGTACCAAAATCCTGAAACTCCGGTCCTCCTTCTCCTGAGAAAGATCAATGACTGTGAGCCTCCTTGATCCAATGGCTCAGATCCTTTCGGAATATCATGGGTCAAGAGTTCCAAATTCTTACCCCTACATCTTCCGGTAGTCGAAATACCAAAATTCCCTTTAGGGGATTTCCCCGAAATCTCAACTATATGCACTTTTCAGGACTTTGGTATTCGTGATTTCACGAATCCTCCGTGACCAAAATATTTTTCCTTGATTCCCCGGTATCTGAAACCCCAATGTGCCAAAATGATGAATTTTCTGGTCCAAAGGCAAGTCACGTTTTGCGACTTCGAGGTTTTCATTGTGAAGTGCCCCGGTCTCTTGTCATCGGGATTCCCGAAATGCCAAACCCCGAATCTCTGAAATGACGAAACATGACGACTCCTCTCCTTTGCATAAGAGGATTAAACCTCATGCAACTCCTCCTGGATCTGATGGCTATCAGCTATCCATGAAATATCTGACAGCCCAGATCTGCTCTCTTCTGCGCTTCCTGGACGTGAACCTTCAACGGTCCAGATATTTTCCTCTGCTCGATCCGAACACCGTTGTAACTCCTCATTGTGCACCCTGTTTCTTCCTTCCTTGGAAGATTTTCCAAGATTCAAAAGGCCTCGGCCTTTACTTCCTTCTCTTCTGTTGTGAAGCCTGTGCTCATGACTTTTGTCTGCATTCTTGAAGGTGCTTCCCCTCCTAAGCTTCTCGAACTCAAACCTTCCAAAGGGTTTTCGTTAGCCTCTGCCACCTCTCGGCTTATGGCCTATGTGTGAAAGTGCTTCTCCTCCTGAGCTTTGTCCTCTTTGAATCCTCGAACGATTCTTCGACCTCTGCACTCCTTGTAGTTGTCACTCTTGTGCTCAAAAGTACTTTTCTTCCTGAGCTTCTCTTCTCTGAAACCTTGAAAGGTTTCCTTGAAATATGTGATTCCTACAGGGTCTCTGCATGAATGAAGGTGCTATCGGTCCTAAGCTTCTCTGTTGATCAGACCTCTAAGGGACTTAACTCTTTCTTCTGCCTCAGATGGAGAATTTGATGCCCTCTTGGCAATCTATTTCTCAAGAAACTCCTTGCCAAGTTTGTAGGGTATTCACTAACCCTGTGAAGATCCTCTCCTGGACTCTTCTCTGTTCCATAACTCAAAGGAGTTATTTTTTGTGCACTCTGCACATCCACTCAATGCCCTCCTGGCAGAGTCTCCTCAGTAAACCTGTCCCTTTTCTGAACTCAAACCAAAGTTCTATTGTGCACTCTAGTACCTACTCAATGCCCTCCTAGCAGAGCTTCCAGAATCCTCAGTGATTCTAATTTCTCCTTGAACCCACAATGAATTTCTCCTCTGCACTCTGTGCATGTGCTCAATGCCCTCTTGGCAGAGGTTCCAGAATCCTTAGTGATTTTGATTTCTATCCTGTGCCCTCTTATGCACAATCCTACCTCCAAGGTGTTCAAAAACCTTGGGGTTTCCTTCTTGATCCTAAGACTTCAGTCGATGCACCCTCCTGGCACATCCTTTCCCAAATTCCTCAGAATTTAGGAGTGCATCTATGCACTGGCTTCCAGAACCTGTAGCGTTCTGTCACACCCTCTTGGCATGAAGCCTTAAAGAACCCCAAACTTGAAATCAAAGAACCCACAGATAGCAGAACCTATCTGTCCCTACAAATTCATACCTAACCATACATCTACAACATATAAATAACACACAAAGACATTCATAAACACATAAAGACACACAAAAACTCATGTAGGAAATTTGCTCTTTATATTAATGTGAAATGCCTCCTTTACAAGGTGTTCTTGAGCTCATACCTTGACAGAGTCTCGGCTCCTTTTCTCCTCCACTCTAAATCTCACAGAGCTCTCCTATCTCTTGACTCTCTTCTCTCCCACTCTCCTTACAAAATAAGATCTAAGATCTTTTTACATGAGGGGGCTCTTTGAGCTCTTCCCTCCATCTCACCTACTCTTATTCAATTACATTGAATTCACAATTAAATGGTTGTCTAGTCCAGATCAGAGCTAGATCTCAACCTTACAACCATTAAATGCCTCCTACATCTAATCCCATGCATATGCATAGCTTTTGGGCTCTACGACCTTACAAATATTTAATACAATTTCACATTTGAAAAACATGAGGGCTGGTGCCTCCCTTCCTTGAATGCATGCTTCGAATGTGCTGGTTGGCTGGCACATTGCTGGCATGGAGTGATGCTCCTTCATCAACAAGAAAATCTAAACCACAATCAACAAGCATCAATTTAGGCTCAGGGAGAAGGCATCATTCATTGAACTCGACGCATGTAATCCATCTATTACTATCATTGTGGATACTGCAATTTTTGTTTTTTGCATGCACTTTCATATATCCATTACTATTGGTGCAACGACTTTATTTACTAATCCATACATCAACGCATGAGTTAACCCAAGTTAGTGACCACCTAAGGTGATGCATTCTTTTTAAAAGGGTAACATACCATTCCACCAGTGACAAGGGGGATTGCCCCAACCATAAGGCATTGAAGGTGTACTTAAGCTGAATACAACCATAAGCCACATGGTACAAGTTTAAAACATTATATCTTAAGGTTCGTCAACAACTTTTGTTGGGATTCTAGCACAATAAGAATGACATCGTTTATGAATATAAGAACACTGAAGGTGAATATCATTATTTATAATTAATAACAATGAAGGTGACTACCATCACTTATGATTAAAGGGTGAACAAAATGTAAAATCCAAGTGGATGCCATCATTTAATTAAAAGTGAAATCCATCTCTTACAGAATTAATTAGCAATGAAAGTGAAAATCAATGTCAAAATTACTAAAATTGTTGTCAACAGTAATCAAGGATGAGAGGATGTCTGATCTTGTTGTTGTACCTTTGTTAAAAACTCCAAGCTAGAGTTAACATCATTTCCCAAAAGAAATAAGGCACTGGTTGTTTGTCAGTTTAATTAATGCACAATTATGGCGTGCTAGAAACCCCAAAAAGAGGATTCACTGCCATTAAAAGACGCAGTGGTAAATTCGCCTGGCCCGCTCAACAATCCCATTTGTTGTCTAATATTTAGGGTTATGGTATCCCTTGAATTTGAAGACATTCCATATTACAATGCGTACATATATAGTTTGGAAATTACAGAGATATTCCATACGATCCATACGCAAACATTCCAGACATTTTAATAACGCACACATTCCATGTTTAAAGGAACTATTAATAATGAGGTCGTTGTCCCATAATCATATTACTATCCATTACTATTACATTATATATCAATGCCCTCTAAGTGTGTAATACTATTGATGGCAACAATAATTAAATGTTGTCAAATTCATTGTGATATACAATAAATTTCACAGTGATATACAATAAATTTCGCTGTGATAAACAATGTCAGCAAACCTATTAATGTGCAAAGAGATATCATTGTTTAAATTATTACTGTTAAATCACGACCCTATTCAATTATGAAATCCATGTCATATAATGAATATAAATTCACAACTATACAATAACTAGAACATCGCTATTTATATTAAAGTCTATCTAGCAATTTGTTGTCCATTAGATATGAAGTCATTGTCTACACAACACACAGAGGTAATTGTTGTCTAACCCGAACACAATGATAATGTTGTCTAGGTTATTGTTGTTTATAAAATATATTAATAGTAGAATTGATATATGGCCTTGTTGTCCAAAAACAATCAAATCACAGTCACACATTGCATATTAAATCGTTGACCATAATCCTTCAAATCACTATCCTTTGATATTATCAATCATTACAACACAATGTTTACACAGTCACCAAAGATCAACTAAAACACAATCACAAAACACCACCAATGCATAGTCACAAACGTTGCGAATACACAGTGATAGTCACTGCCATCACATTGTCATAATCGTTTCCATTACAGTCATAATGCAACTACAATATCGTTGTCAATCAATGTTAAGAACCTGAATATATATACAAATATAATCACCACAAATACTGAATACAAAATAGAGCCACAAAGCAAGATAGAATAAATCACACTATATTATTACCAAACCCTTGAGGTAGGGCAACACCATACAATGGATCCTATTATCGAAGGGATCCTCTCCTATTCACTTGCCTCTTCGAGGGGGCATCCTCCTATTGAGATACCGCTCCAAATACAATACTCTCTTCATATCCCATTACATTGCTTGAACCTCTTTGTATAGTGCTACCATCACCTAAGAAAATTCTAGAGGAGGAATCTTCTAGAAGTAGAACCTTCTAAGAAGTCCTATTACATTTATTATATCTAACTATCCATTTATTATATCTAACTACCATAGTGGGCCTTATTTAATAATATAATGGACCTAGTCCACCTTACATTGAGTGGCCTCCACTATTATCACTATGGGCTCTTTGGGCCCCCACTACTACATCTTTAGCTACCTAACATTCCATCCCCCTTATGAAAGCGTCGTCATCAACGCTTGATGTACAATAATATACCAGGGTCCCATGGATAATTGTGGACCATAATGATGAAGAAGACTAGAGAACCAAGGTCCCATGTAGAAAGGAAATCCACCATACTGAAGCAGTCCAACCACCATTGTAATCTCGGGTCCCATGTCCAAGTGCTCATGTGAACTCCCAATGGAATATTTTGGAACCCAATAACCAACTCAAAACGATGCTCCAAAGACTGACACCTGTCACATGGATCCATCCACATAGTGGAAAAGGGTCATAGCAGAATATGAAATGAATAATACCATTGTATAATATGCAGGATGGACACTGGTAATAATCATTGGCTCTCAATCTGTCACATTGATGTTCTCTACAGAAGTTGGATTAGAGTCATCAAATAAAATATGGAAGTGGTTTTCATCCCAGAAATGACAACTATCCATATACCAATCATCAAAATTAGCCTCAAAATCATACCAAGCATATATTTCTTGATTATATTCATCCCTGATGTCCAACATAATAAATATTTCATGCATGTTATCCAATGAATCTTGAATACTACGAAAATTATCATTGAGCCCATCTCCAAGGTCATGCAATCTAACATCCAATATGTCATACAATTGAGATTTGAATGCTTCAGTAATTTATAGAATTTATTTGATGTTTTGAGAGGAAATATCCATATGATCACCCTATGAAGTCTTCGGTCCTACATCCGTCATGAATAAACCCAAAAAATAGGACAATAAGTTACGACAGAAAATCACGGATTTTTATGAAAAAACTCTAAAAAACTGTTGAATTTAAAATGCTCATAACTTCATTCTCGGACTCTGTTTCGGCTGATTTGTTTTTTGAAATTGGGTGAAATTGTGAGAGGAACTCCGATTTGTAATTTGTTTGGAGAAATTCGGTCTCCAACTATTACAGAAATAAATAAAAATTACGCCGCCGTCTGTAGAAAAAACCCTAAAAAAATGCAGATTTTAGAACTTTAATATCTTGACTTCCCGGACTCCGTTTCAGATGATGTTTTTTTAAACTTGGGTGTTTTTATGAGAGGAAATTAGGGATACAACCCGTGTCTGAAAAATTTTCATTGAAATATACCGAAATTTTCTATAATGCCGCGACCCTCTTTTTTACTACAAAAAAAGAATCTGCAAAAATAAAAAATATTTGCCCACAATGTCTGCCAAGGAAAGTGCTCTGATACCACTTTTTAAGAACCTGAATATATCTAAAAATATAATCACCCAAAAAAATTAATACACAATAGATCCACAAAGCAAGATATAAGAAACCACACTATATTATTACCAAATCCTTGAGGTAGGGAAACACAATGCAATGGATCCCATTATCAAAGGGATCCTCTCTTTTTCACTTACCTCTTCAAGGGGGAATCCTCCTATTGAGATAGCACTCCAAATACAATACTCTCTTCACACCCCATTACATTTCTTGAACATCTTTATATAGTGCTACCATCACCTAAGAAAATTCTAGAGGAATAATCTTCTAGAAGTAGAACCTTCTAAGAAGTCCTCTTACATTTTTTATATCTAACTACCCATTTATTATATCTAACTACCATAGTGGGACTTATCTAATAATATAGTGGACCTAGTCCACCTTAAATTGAATGGCCTCCACTATTATCACTATGGGCCCTCTGGGCCCCCACTACTACCTCTCTAGCTACCTAACCATCAATTAATATGAATCGATGTCATAGCAGAAATATAATTTTGCTTTCATTCCAAAAATAAAATATCCATCATACCATGAAAATAAAATCCCCATTAGAAATGTCTATAAAATCATTGTCATAAAATGATTGTTAAACTCATAGATGCAGATAATTATGAATTCGTTGTCATAGATTTCCATTGTTGTTTAGTAAAAGATGGATTTCTAGAATTGGTGCACAAAGTCAAACATCATAGGGGTAAAATAGCAGTGGTTACATTGCAGTGGTAAGGATATCATGCTAAAATCACAAAATAGATTCACCAAGGTAAAATTGTAGGGGTAAATTTGTAATCAAAATGTATTAAAGAAAAATGTTGTTACTACTCATTAAATGGAAGTCCATAGATTTGTAAATCATAGTCAATGATCAAACAAGCACTGGGATAGAACATTAAATCACAGAGATGATACCAAACAATGCACTGAGATATACCAAGAAAACACGGAAATGAAGCACAAAGATAATCAACAAAACGCAGAGCTACTCAGCATAAGAAGGCACAAAGACAATCGTGTAATGACCGTATTCGTTATGACTACAAGCGACGCAGAAAGTGATTTTTTTTTTTTTTTAAACAAGACGAAAACAACGATTACGGCTAAACAACACATATGACGGTGATCACCATGCCCATAGAATAGGCAACAAACAACTATGACTCCACGTACTGGCACAAGAGGAACTGGGTGAAACATGCGTAAACAACAAGGAGGAACAACTACCTGCCCGACACAAACATGATCATGCCTACAAGCTAAGGGAAAACATCCCCATCCTGACACAAAGGCCTTGATGACCAGTTAACTAGAACCTCGATGGCACACAACCAAATGCATGAATGCGTTCAACCCATGCACCAAAAGCAAACTTACAACAATCAACAACAGCCACACAGAAAGCACAGACCCCAACCAAGTTATCGTTCACCTCTATCTCTTAGGGAAAGCAATGATCCCCTCATCAGGAATCATGTCGTGCTAAGGTGATAGGCATGAATATAACCCAGGTGCTACATACCCTATCTAGACCAAGGAATGTAGATGAATCCAACTCGCTAGGAGATGAGTGAGTGACAAGAGGACTACACCCACACCTGAGGCAACCGATCGTCAAGACGCAGGATGACGTCATTCGAAGAAAAGTGCAAGCTAATACACGACTTTGCCAACAACCCAACTATTAATCAAGTCTAAATTAGTTAATAATTACAATCTATTTTAACATTAATTACAATCTAATTTAGCAAGTCTAATTTACAATTTGTCAATAATTTACAATCTAAATTAACAAGTCTACAATTTACAATAAATTAAATGCTTATTTAAAAAATATCATCAATATTGAAATGATGGCAACGAAAATTGAAAAGATATCATCAATATCTAAAAGCTGCACTATTCAACTCTATTCATAATAATTATGATGTTGTCAACAACATTTAACCCGCCATATGCCAAATCCAGATGCTATCAACAATATATTGAATCCCCATTCACACCCGACCACCCACAAGAAATAATTACACACAGTTATTATTAAACTCTGTCCACATCTATTTACAACCGCTACAACGCAGTAACTGTTGCCCCACAATTTATGGGAAACGCTACACATTCAGACACTCTGTCATATCTATTAAAATTTTCTATCATACATATTAGAAGGTTGTTGTGAAAGGGGCTATCTATAAACCAAGATCACAGACTGTTTAATATTTGTGTGGGGGCCATTAACTCATGTAACAGTATCAATAAAAACTACCATCAACCATCCAATGCGATCGAAAAGGTATGGCATATATGGGTAAGGAAAGTATAATTATTTTATGTTTGACTATGAATTTATGCATGGATATAGAAATGGAACTATATGTAACATCCACCAAATAAAAACAAATTCGTTGTCCATTTGAAAGGAATCCCGACTGTAAAGTCGTTGCCCAGTAGGATGAAATTAAAATGAAATTATTCAATGGTGAAAGGTTGTTGTCCAAAAGGAAACTAAAACCATAGTGATGTACCAATACTAACACCCAGGCCCTAATACGCTCACCCAGACATTAAAACAAAACTCCCAGGCATGGAAACACTGGGTTTAACATTTAGAATGCCCAGACAATAAAAACAGATGCCCAGACACAGAAACGCCATGGTCAAAAGGGGAAGGAAATCGCTGAGTTTAACCTCATGTTTGTTGGTTTAATTCTCTTTTATTGTAATATAATTTTGCAGAGAAAAGAAACGCCAGCCAGGTGTATGAAAAATGTAGGGAAAAAAATCACCCTTAAAACCAATAAAAATGCAAAGGAAATCGTAGTCCAATAGTTAAAAATAAAACACAGTTCTATTGTTGAGTTTGTTAATAAAAATCGCAGTCCAAAACAATAAAAAGAAAAATGCCTCGAAATTTCACTCAACAGGGTAACGATTGTAGTAAAAAAAAAAGGGAAGATTGTAGAGTATCCCAAGTAATATCTCCAACCATTACACAAAAAAAAAAAAAAATCAAAATAATTTATAAACTATCATTCGAGTGGGAAACTACACAAGCTAAATTCATCAAAAATATTAATGTCCAGAGGTAAAATTGCAGGCCAGAGGAGTAAAAACATAAGGTAAAATTTGCATAGAAAAGGCAGACCAAATGTATAAAAACCACACAGTAAATTTGTTGGAAAAATCATTAAAAACGAAAATGACATTTCATTAAAAATACAGAGATCATCTCATCAAACATAGAGGAAATTTCATTAAAACTTAGAGGATGTTTCATTAAAATCTCAGAGGACATTTCATTAAAAACACAGAGATCATTTCATCAAACACAGAGGGTAATAAGCGGATCGTGGAAGGAAGAGATACACAATCACATAAGTACTCATTCACAAAATGTGCAAGGAAATCCATCAACCAGGAACAATCAACAGGGGTAAAGAGCTAGGAAAAAAGATCCTTCGCTCATCATCCATGCATAGAAAATCAGTGCATTACAATCTATAGGTCGCTATGCATCGAGGTGACGATCGTCGTTTCGGCTCCTGGCCGACTTCTCAGGCGTGGACTGACGAACTAGGAATGAGGATGATGTAAGAAGAACAACTCTTCACAACAAATCAGTAAAATCAATAGGACAATCACAATATTTAGGGATCGAATGCCAAGGGAATCAAGTCAAGAAGCGAGTTTCAGGCTATGTGGAATTTAATTTCTCAATTAAAATGCTAATTCAAACGCCTTCTTTACAAATTTAAAAGTACATAAATGAAAGCATAAGGTCAATAATAATCTACCAAGTAGAATAAAATCAAGCGTACCATAGTGCAAGGTGATAGCTCTTGTCTCTCATGCTCCGTGTAGCTCCCGCTTGCCGACTGATGAGACTTCACCGGTACCTCCCAAACATTGCTAGGGGTACACTTATTCTCCCTTATTCCCCCGAGCCGAAAAAGGGCCATGCACACTAAACCATAAAACAACTAACTCCTAGCTCTCCTCGCAAGGCCGAGCTACCACTCCTCACCGAGATGGGTATCCCAACTACCATAAGATAAGTCCATCAAGTCTAAAACTCTGCATCGTAACATTACTCATAATAGAAGAGATCCATCCTCCTCCTCCTCCCTCCTTTATATAGAGTTTCTAAGTCCTTTCTTTCCGAAATTCCCATTTAATTTAAAGTTCAATAATTTAATTCGAAAAAATCCTCCTCGTACAAGTGTCACCCATACCCTTCATTGCACCACAAATTAAATTCATTAATTATTTAATTACCCCTATTTCACTCACCTACCTAAGAGCATTCCTAGAATTTCTTCTAGGTGTCCCCATATTCCCTTACACATTCTAATGACTTACCCCCTTACTAATTTACTAGTCGAGTTCAATATAGAAAGTTCTTAAAGGAAAGATTCTTAACTAAGTTAGTCATTCTTCTTTTTCTTTATGCTTCCCTTTCTCTTTATGTTTCCCCCTTTTTTCTTAGTTTCCTAATTCTTTTAATTTCCCTCTTTCCCTTTTTATCTAAATTCAAATTAGCAAGTGCAGGAAATTACATTTCCCCCCCTTTTTCTTTTTAATTAATAAATTTTTAATTAGCATAAGTAACAAAACAATTATTTCCTTTTTGTTAAAAATGTAATCCCCAAAAGTAATTTGATTTTTATAAATTAAATGAATGGATTACCGCCTTCTCGTCGAATGTTTAACGATGATTATTAGTATTATATATATATATATATTTTATTTTTTATCAGAAGTATCACTTAGACCTAGATTTGATTTTCCTAGGTTGGGGGACATTTTATTAGGGAAATTATTTTTAAATATTTCTTATCACATTATTCATTCTAAGGCCATCTAGGTTTAATCACTTTTTAGTTAAAAACGTGACGTGCCCTTTTAAATGCACTAGGTGCTCCAAGGGTTCCACCCGCCTCATTATGTTTCCCTTGCGCAACGTGCCCTTCAGGACGCACTACGTGCTCCAAGGGTGCCACTCGCCTCTTCCTGTTTTTCTTGTGTGGTGTACCCTTCAGGATGCACTATGTTCTCTAAGGGTGCCACTCGCCTCTTCCCATTTTTCTTGCTCGACGTGCCCTTCAGGACGCACTACGTGCTCCAAGGGTGCCACTCACCTCTTGAATGACTTGGTAGACATCAAAAACCCCTGGAGTCAATACTTTGCCAAGTGATATTGTGGGAGACTAAGGGACTCTAAGGAATAAGGCCCCTACCTTATTCCATGCCCCTTAGAATCATCATGAGCGACTATCATTGTCTGCCCTCACGACATCGTGGGTATTCTCGAACTAGGTAATTGTTAACCTACAGTTCGAACCACAGCGAGAGTGCTAGTAGGTTGTGGCAGGGTTGTTGTCCACACCTCTCCCTCAATGTCTCTGGTTATCATGCGTGACCCCTCTACTCCACATGTGATTCTGGTCGACAAGCTATCGTTAGCCTACATCATCAATGAATCATGCTAGAAATACAATCAATCATCATAACATCTAATCAGATGTGCATATGTCATATCAACAATAATAAACCCAATAGTCCACTCCCTAACTCGATCCAGAGTCCAAGGGGTTTCATTGATGCCTCTGCATCCTCGAGGTCCAAAATCCTATACACTCAGGAAAACTAAGTCAATAGCACATGTCTATGTCAATACAACAACATATCATGTCATCAATCCATAATGCCTCATAATCATAATCAACGGCCAATAGTATAAAATCTGGATCGCTTGCAAGAAAGTGTCCTCAAAAAATAAGTTCGCTTAGTGCACGCAAGAACAGGATGTTACAATTGATATGTGAAAGAAGAAGATAAGGATTCGATCTGAGGAAACAAAGGAACATTCACAAACTGAGGAATTGAAATAAATTTATGTACTGTGGGTATTGTAGTTGTAAGGAAATCAATTTTCGAGAACGAATGCAGGTCGTCAATCGAGTAGTGAGTGAAATGAAAACCAAACCATTCATCGGGGGAGGTTCGTTGGAGTTATTTGTGATATTAGGGGTAGATGTACTCTGATGGATAAGGACTCTATAGGGACCAGAAATTAACAAGCCTAATAAAATTCATACAACTACACATAAAATTTATTTACTTGCATAAGTAATTCATTTATCATCATATAAACAACATAAATTAATTTATGAACATCAATCTAATGAATTACATAACATAATATAGATACCTCTTGTTGATGCTAATCCCCGCT
>JZKD02S1754880.1:96661-133728 GCA_000966675.3 Picea glauca
AAAATATAGTCACATCCATAATGCCTCATAATCATAATCAACTGCCAATAGTATAATAATCTAGATCACTTGCAAGCAGGTGTCCTCAAATAATAATCTCGCTCAGTGCACGCAAGAGCAGGATATTACATACACCCCTTCTTGGTCTAAAAATCGTCCTGAAGTTTCACTGTATATAAGTGCCGAAATAATGTGTATCACAGTGTCATAAGTCTATCTATCAAACAAAAATGGAAACTGTTGGTGCGTATCATATGCGTCCTCCCATGTCATCGAGTGCGGACTATACTTGTCCCACTAGACCTTGACCTGATCTACTGTTTGATATTGTAGCTTTCGAATGCGTCGATACGGGATGTGGATCGAATCATCTATGAGAGCCCCCTCGTCTGATACCTGTAAGAAATGCATCTAAAAATAAATACATGAAAAACATCGTGCATACGCCTCAAAGAATCAGGCAAGGCTAGTCGATAGGCCACGGGCCCCTTTCTCTCCACAATCGCAAAAGGTCCCATGAACCTAGGAGAGAGTTTATCTCCCTTTCCAAACTTGATCAAATTCTTATGTGGTTTTACCCGCAAGAAGACTCTATCGCCAACTTCATAACTACGGTCTACACAGTGCACATCGACATAACTCTTCAATCGATCATGTGCCTCTTTGACCCTTTGTATTATTCTTTTCATTTTCTCTTCCATTTCTTGGATTGCTTCTAGTCCCACTAGAACCCTATCCTCAAGCCAATTGCAACTCAAAGGCGTCTGGCATGGTCGCCCATAAAGTAACTCGAAAAGCGCCATCTTTTGAAAGAGTATTGATGTAGGATCATTTTCCCTCCAACATCAACCTTGTTGATTAGTCCTGGGGTCTTTGAATTTACTAAGGGAGTGGGTCATTTAAAGCTTGAATTATTGTAATTTCTATGTTTTAAATGAGTTCTATAAGTCTTGTGTAAGATAGGCTTTGTTGAATTAAGATTTTTTATAATTAAATCTTCCTTGTTTTACAAATTTCAAGAGAATGGATACCTAGAGAGAACGTAGGGATAAAGAGATATTTTTAGAGTGGTTGAGGATTTTGTGGATCTAAAGGATCCTAGAGATTTATTGAGGATTTTGTGGATCTGAACATATCAAGAATATTATTCTTCCTTGTATAATTTGTAATCCTATGGGAAATAGGATGTCAGAGTCAATAATTATACATAGAGAGAGGATATGAAGATTGTGAGTGAAGGGACAAGTGTGGACAAAGGGATAATCGGAGAGAAATCAAATGTAAATTGGGCCAAGAAGAAAGAAGGGCCTTGATTAAATTATGTACAAAGATTCATTAATAGAATCATGTGTGTTGTGATCTCTCTGTGTCAACATAAATCCAATTATCTCTTTTGTTAAGGAATTATGTCTGTATTGAATTATTAAATCCCATATCAAACTATGCAGAATTGTGTTTGCAGGCTATAGGTCGAATCATCGTTAAAACCTTATTCAAAGGAGGACAGATCATGATATTTTATCATCGGTCATTGGACAATAAATGATCCAAAATTTATGTTAGATCGGTTCAGGATAGGGAAGAAACAAAGATTAAATTCCTTTTTTTGTGCATAGAAGAATTGTGGGTCAATTCCCTTTGAAGAATTGAAGTTAAATCCCTTTGTAGGAGAGGATAAATAGTATTTGTCATATCAATCGTGACCATTGAATTGAGAATCCATATTTTTCTTTTGTATGTTAAGAATGGACGGTCGAGATTGGATATTAGATAGAGGTCTATCCAGATCAATGACCAACATTCATCCTGAGTTTGGAGTCTAATATAATAGTATGAAGACCATCGTAGTTAGTGTATCAGAGTGATTAGTTGGTATAAAACTCCAATGAAAGGAGGTCTAATCAATTATGAATATCGATCATAGAATTAAAAATATCAACGGTCCTAGTTACACCTTGGAACAAGCAGATCAAAGGTCCTAATTGCTTCTTAGGGAAAATATTTCAATGGTTTTGAGGATTCCACATGGAACTATTTAAAGCGCTCATCTAGATGTCTGAAGAAGGTGAAGTAAAAATATGACCAATGGTCCAGATACATTCGTGTTAACCAAATCTATGGTTGAGGGAAGGACTGGTGGTAGCACCTAGATGACTATTAGAGTCATCGATCGTCAGAACATTTAGACAAAAAAGGACATCGATATTCGGTTGAGATCTATTCAGAGTTGAATAGATCGATGACTCAGATAAAGAAACATGGTGACTAATCCATGGAAAGTACAATAATGGTATAATACATGTGGTATACTTGTGATTGTTGATTATGGGAGATCAACAACGGAGGACGATCCATTAATGATCATAGATTGTTGAATATCAAAAGTGGATATTGATACTTGATAAGTTAATGAAATATTATCTGATCGATGGGGAATATTATAAGAGAAGGAGGAGATAGATGGAGGATATTCAAAGAAGGAGAAACCCTGATGAATGAGGGAGATTAATTCCAATATCAAATCAACCACATAGAATGAAGGAAGTGAACTAGTTCATTGGAGCCTGTATTGAGGGCGCTACAGTTTATTAGGAGTCTGAAAGGGAAATTTTGAGGGCCATATTTAACAATTGCATCAGATTAATATTAAATAAGACCCATCCTATTAGAAGGACAATCCATTTCATGGTGAAATGATATCTAAAACATCTGTTAAAATCTAGATCAACAGTGGGGTTTTAATTCACAGGCCAAGTATAAATCCAAAGAATTATGAAGATTTATGTGCCTAGTATTTGAAGGGTTAAGGATTGGATTTAACACGTGTTGAATGGATAAAAAAAGGAAGACATCGTCGATTCATGAAGCGCTTATTAAATTCCCTTTTTCAGATAATGAGAGATGATTATGATCCCAAATAAAATGTTTTCAAATAGTTCCAAATCCTGGAGTTGCACGGAGTAAGTAATTTAAAATATTCATATGTGGGATTAAGGTCGGGAGGTCATCATTTTTGGTATCGGAGCACAATATATGATCTTTGGAATTGTGTATGAAGTACATAACAAGAGAGAAATTTTAGTAGATGGAATCTTGAGTAGGATTCAGAAGGAAAGAAGAAACAATAATTGGATATATATAAATTTCTTAGTAAATTTATGGAGAATTGAAGCCATTTCAACAAAGAAGCAAGAGATAATATGGAATACAATATCATAGGACACATCTTGAAGGTATTTATTTTTTATAATTAACTCTGGTTGGGAAAAAAAAATCAGGTAGCAGAAAAAGGATAAAGGGTAATGATGAGCAGCCCTTACAACCAATAGAGTTGTGACAGAGAAGATAGAAAGGAGAATCTTGTGGTATAAAGAATCTTTCAACAAGTATGTTGAAGATACTTCCAGCTAAGGATTGGAAGAGAGGAGAAGAATAGAAGTTCTTAGAAGAGTGTGAGTAGGATCAAAATCGAGAGAGAGCAGAGGAAGCTCAAGAAGGTTCTAGAGGAGAGAGAACTAGAAGGATACCCAAAGATTAATACCAAGAGGTGTTGGACATGCATTTTAGAAGAAATTTTGAGAAATATCCTAAGGATTGAGAAGATGTGTAGTGAAGGAACATTTGGGATAATAGTGCATAGTAAAGGAGCATTCGATGTTGGAGTGCGCAATAAAATCTCATTTTGTGGCGCATAAGAATATAAAGAAAGGACATAAAGCAGGAAAAGAAACATGCAGGTGAAAAAGAAGGAAAGGAAAAATGAAATAGAAATGAAAGGAAAAGTATCATGGAGGTGCGAAGGTAGGAAAATGTCACATGAACTATGTGTTGTCATGAGTTGTAATGAGTCATAATGAGTTGTCATAGGGTTTTGGGATAAGCTATTAGGTTTTTGAGCCCTAAACTATGTGTATAAATATGTAATGGGTTGGGAAATAATAGGTTGTTGAAAAAGAGAGAATGAATTGGTTGTTAGGCAGCTGAAAAAATATGAGGGTGTGATAATACACTGAGAATGAAAGAGAGTCTATGTCTGAAGGTTTAGGGGAGATTTTATAGAGATTGACTACAAAGTGGCTAGGAAGGATGGGGAATGATATCATTATGTATATATTGTAGTGCAATGCGTAAGCCTGAGATGAGTGCATGAAGAATAATAAAGAATCTAGTCATTGTGGATGTCGCCCAAGGATTGGGTGAACCACATTAAATTATTTTTTTGAATGTGTATTTTTATGTGATCATTCATGGATGTTCTGTTTATGCATGATTATATCTATCAATGTTTGTTATGTGAGTGATGTGCAATAGTGATGAATGTTCCAGTGAATAATCTATGTTGCAATTTGCATTATAACGGTGTTGTATAATTGAGTTTACTAATTAATCAAGGGATAAGATACATACAAATTGTGCACAGGGTATATAAGTATCAATGAACATGTTGATGACCTCACATCCCCTTTTCCCTGTAGAAAATTGGTTCATGTAGTCTCAGTATATACCTTGGGTAATACTTCACATGCATGCAGGTGATGTTGAAAGGGTCGGTATATGAAGGGTTTTGTTGGTTAGATAATTAGAAACTAGGCTCTTACAACCATGCACCAACAAATGGTTTTGTTGTCGAGACCCGAAATATATGATTGAGGGAACGTTTTGGAGGCCGACTAAGAGAGAGATCATCGAATGGTTAGAAAGGAGAGAACAATATTTTTTTTTCAAAAAGAGAATAGAAACCCTCGGATGAGAGACAAACAATGGTCACAATGGTATGTGTTCACAGAGTTGCATGAGATTTTCTTTGGTGCATTTATGATTATTTTAATTGAATGGTTAGAAAGGTTAGTGGAGAATACTAGGAGATATCGCAATACAATGTCAAGGAATTGGTCTCCTGAGTGGGCAAGACAACTAAATTTAGGGTAAAATCATGAAGATGGGTGTCTATTTTGCTTGTTTTATGAGAAAAAAATCTATATTTTCACAAGTTCTTCAACTTTCGGTATACAAAAGTATTTTTTATTATTTAGAACTTCACTTTACAGTAAAAAAAAAACTTGTGAAGAATTTTCTTAGCTTTCTACTGCATATTTTTCAAATTATTTTTATTGAGATTTGATATGTCAATTTGGTAATTGATTCACAATATGTTCCTTAAAAAAGAAAGGAATGATAATGAGTTATCCCCCCCCCCCCTCCCAACAATGTATCTATTATTAAACTTTTTTTTTTTACAAATGAAATATACGAGAACAATCTACAGAGACTCTATTTTCTTATGACTATAATTTTGAAACTAATAGATAAATATTATAATTTCTACCATTTTGTGATGTTGACCAAAATGAAAAAGTTGCAGATTTTAAATACATGTTTTCCCCCACCTTGTATCTATATTAATTTTTACTTAAAAGTAAAATATAAAAATACCCTTTTGAAGAGAATAATTTAAGGATTTTGAATATAATTGTTACTAAATTTTCCACTTTGTATTTTTATAGATATGGATACTTCATTTCACTGAATCACAATGTCACCTGAAAATATTATGGGGTGTTTTTTTTATAAAATTAAATAAAATTAGACAAAACATAATGAAAATGAAAAGAAATTATATCTATTGAAAGTAGCTTCAATTTTGTAAATGATGATATCAGTTTCAAAACTAAATTATGAGTATTTTAAGGACTCTGTAACCTCCAAAGTTCAACTAGGATGGGGGGAATTATCAGGTTCCTACAAACAGTCCCATTCATAGGTTTTCGACCGAAAAATATTTTTTTCGGTTGAAATATATTTTTCTAACAAAATTCGTCGAAAATAAATGGTTTCCTCGCTTTTCAACTGAAAAATAATATTTTGGCCGGAAGGCGGTGAGAGAATTTTGTCATTTTGTTTCAGTTGTTGCCAAATCTTATAAATACACTTTTAGTCGAACCAATTTAACACAATTCACTCACTCGTTTCATGGTTTTTCATATGTGGAACCCTAAGAAAAAGTTTGACTCATCTTTTTCTTTGTTTTGAACAAGGTGGTTGATGTTTTGAATATAAAAAAAAATATTTTTTTGAAGTTCAAGTTTTTATTGGAATAACAATTTATATATTGAAGGCTTTGTTAAAATTTTTTTCAAGGTGAAGGCTTTGTTGAATATTTTTTCAACGTGAAGGCTTTGTTGAATATTTTTTCAAGGTGAAGGCTTTGTTGAACATTTTTTCAAGGTGAATGCTTTGTTGAACATAAAATTATTGATATTATTTTTTAAAAAAAATTGTGACAATGAAGTTTTTCTGAGACTATTCTGAAATGTTGATTTTTTAAAAAACTTTTACAGATAACTATAGTCATGGGCAACAAAAGTTTGCAAAAGATAAAAAAAATTGCACTTGAGACAAGACTCGCCATAACGAACAAAGGAAAGAGAATTATTGGAGAAAGAAATGAGAACATGAAAATATTAAAGAAAGAAACGATGATGATGTAAATAGAGATTTTCAACAAGAAGAAGTCCAACCATGTATGCATGTACATATTGTCTATATTAAAAGTATAGAATTCAAATTTACATTATTGTTTAATATAATTGATTGTAATTTGGATTTGATGTTTTACAAAAGGCATAAATATATTTGTCTCATAACGTCTATGAAGTCGGTGAAACCAAAATTGAACAAGAAGTTGAATCACCTACAGTTATGTACATGAATTTATATAATGCAAGATGAACACTTGTATATAGTTTAGTGAATTTATGTTCGGATTTTGTTTTTTAATATAAAATTTAAATTGAAATATGTAGGAGAATATATCAACATTGATGATGAAATATTAGAAAATGTTGATAATGAAAAATTTGGGAAGAAATAAGCTAATCATTATATAAGATATCGAACTAAGATTATGTATAATAATTTTTTCAAAGATGAATCAGTAATAGTACAAGCTCAACTTTTACTTGGTATAATAAAGACAAGAAAGTTAAAAGAACATACATAATTATTGGGTATTCAAAACTCGACAAAAGATACCAAGGTTGTAGCATCCCACTCTTGCGCATTGAGCGACCTTATTCTTTGAGGACACTGGCTCGCAAGTGATCCAGATTATTATTCTATTAAAACATTGATTTTGATTATGAGGCGTTATGGGTTGATGTCATGTTGTTTTACTGCATTGACATAGACATGTGCTATTGAATCAGTTTTATTGAGTGTGCAGGATTTCATACCTCGAGGGTGCAGAGGCATCGATGGAACCCCTTGGACTCCAAATCGATTCTGGGAATGAACTATTGGGCTATGATTGTTATATATGTGATATTAGTTCATCTGATTAGACAATATGATTATGGATATATTTTTGACATGATTCGTTGATGATGCAGGTTGATGATAGCTTGCCGACTAGACTCACATGTGGAGTAGAGGGTGTTGGGTGTGTGTTATATTCTTTGCATGTGTGTGTGTGTGGGTGCGTCAGATACGACAACTGCATCTGACGATCCCTTCACCTAGAGCTCTGTCGTGTGCATCGGGCACTTTTCTAGGGGGGTCCTAGGGGGGGGCAGGTATGCCCCCCCCTAGTTATGCACAGTGTTTGGGGCAACGCCCCGAAATTTGTTTTTGGGTGATTTTTGCTATTTTTAGCGGATTTTTCTATTTTTAGCTGATATTGCTATTTTTAGCGGATTTTGCTATTTTTAGCTGATTTGTAAATTAATACCGCATTAAGGGATTAGGGTTTTGGTATCTACGGAATACCTAAAAACATTGTATATATTGTATGGTGAATGGTGAAATTCGATATAATGAAAATAAGAAAGGTTTTCCCGGTTGAGGGTTTCCGGTAAAAATCTTTGTGTACTATGTGTATGAGCCATTGATTAATTTATGTATTGCTTAAGAATCTATATGCATTTCCTTACTTCACAGGTTTAAAACTTACAGAGGGGTCACGCACGACTACCAGAGATGTTGAGGGAGAGGTGTGGACAACAACCCTACCACAGCCTACTAGCACTCTCGTCGTGGCTCGAACTGTAGGTTAACGTTTACCTAGTTTGAGAGTACCCACGATGCCATTATGGAAGATTGCAACAGTCACTCACAATGATTCTAAGGGGTGCGCAATAAGGCTCAGGCCTTATTACTTAGAGGTCCTTAGTCTCCTACAAGTTCACCTGGCGGTATTGACTCTACGGTTTTTTTATGTCTACCAAGTCAGTCAAGAGTTGAGTGGCACCCTTGGAGCACGTGGTGTGTCCCGAAGGGCATGTTGCACAAGAAAAATGGAAAGAGGTGAGTGGCACCCTTGGAGCACGCAGAGCATCCTGAAGGACACATCACGCAAGGGAAAAATCTAAGGCGAGTGGCACCCTTGGAACACCTAGTGCGTCTTGAAGGGCACGTTGCATTGTTAATGATAAATGAATGAACCTATATGGTCTTAGGATGAATAACGTGATAAGAAATTTTTAAAACAATTTCCCTAATAAATTGTCTCCCAACACGAAAATTAAGGTCTAGGTCTAATCTTTGCTAGTGGTAAAATTTTACCTTTTTATAAAAAAAATAAAAATAATAATAGTAATAAAAATAAACATATATTCATTAACCTTGTGACAAGAAGGGGGTAAGCAATTAAAGTGTTTTATAAAAATATTTTGGAATAAAAACTTAAAAGGGGGAATGATTGTTTTACTTTTATGCTAATTAAAAATTTAATTCATTAAAAAGGGGGGAAGAAGGGTAAGTATTTGCACATGCCTTTTTGAGTTTAATTAAAAAGGGAAAAATGGGAAATCTAAAATAATTAGGAAACTAGGAAAAATGAAAACCTTAAAAGAAAGGGGAAACACTAGGAAAAAATAGTTAGTCCAACTTAGTAAGGTATCTACCATTTAAGAACTATCTAATTTAAACTGAACTAGAAAATTAATAATGGGGAAAGTCATTAAAACCTGTAAGGGAATTTGGGGATACTAATGTAGGAGCATCGCAAGGGCATGCAAGCATAGCCAACAACGAGACAACGTGAAGATAAGAGACAGCTGGAAAAGCACCGAGCACATTTTTTGAAAATGTTTTGAAATATTAATGAAGTCATTAAGTGGAGGCATGCTTGTATTATTGTAAAAGGACCTTGAGCGATCTTCTCTCGTCCATAGTAGATAGGAGCCTTTATGTGTAATGAATGTAGGTAGATAGAATTTAATTCTAGATTAGACAGTTTTAGGAGCGAGGAGGGAAACAAGATATAGACACCCTCCTTTGTATCATTGTAACAATTAGCAGCATGATCAATAGAGCATAGAGAGAACAAGAAGAAGAGAGTTGTGTAAAGAAGAACCCATGTACAAAAGTTATGTATTAATACAATAAATCTTTAGTTCAGACTCATGGTGTTAAATTGCTTCCTGTGTTGTGCATGCTGATTGATATATATTTGTTTACCCTCTGTTATGCATTTTCTTTGATGCGTGATTGTTTGATTTCACATTTAATGTCTGAAATATGAAGAGAGGGAGAGTAAAGAATGAGTTTCAGTTGTTTCTCTGTCTGAGCAAGAGGTTTCCTGCAAGGAGTGTAGTGAAATTGTCCACAAGGCGTGCGTTGATGGGTTCAGAGTATCAATCTCTGTAAGCTCAGAAGAGATAACGTTACTCTCATTCTCACAGAAATAAAAATTAAGCATAGGAGCCATGCAAGGAGTGCGCAGGATGAGTGAAGTCTCAGTGTTTGCAAATTGAGCGAAGTTGTTGAAAGACTGTTGTCGCAGGGTGTGCGCAGAGTCGAAGAGGCTCAAATACATGGAAGTATTTGAAGAATTTCCACAAGGAGTGCACGCAGGAATTTTCCCCAATAGGACTTGAGGATTTTTTTTTCAATCAAGCTCAAGAGGGCTAGTGCCTTGAAGAGTTGTAAGGAGGCGCAGCGACGTTGTTGCAGGAAGGAGAAATTTTGTGGAAGAAAACTATGTTCATTTCGCAGAAATCGTCAAGGGAGATTTGGATGGTCAGAATTATCCGAGGGGAATTCATGAGGTTCCGAGAACCGTCAGATTGTGTAGAGGAGCAGGGAAGTTATGGTCGGGAGAAATCGGACCGTTGGATCACTCGCGGAATTCATTTCGGGGTTTCAGGAGTTGAAAGGTCGAAAACTTTGCATCAAGACTCACGAGATAGTGAAAGGAGAACTTGGGAAATCATGAAGGAATATGAGCCATCAGTTAGAAGGAGGATATGTGTCGCAAAATCACTTGTATTAGGGTTTCAGGCATTTGGAGGTTGGAGAGAGAAGTCATTCAACTTCACGAGTGGTGAAGCTGTGAAGTGAATCAAAACGATCCGTTAGAAGGAGGACAGGTGGCAGAGATATAGGGATCTCGCGAACTCGGAGGTTCACAAGGTGAGAGCCCAAAGATTGAGCACTCCAAGTCGCGAGAGGCGAAATCATGAGGAGCGTGAATATCCATTGGATCCAGGTCATGGGAGGACTGTTGGATCAGGAACCCCATCGCATTTTTCATCTCGGGTGTTCGGAGGTCGAAGGGAGTTGTTTTTTACTTCAGAAGTCGTGAATCCGCGAAGTGCCGAGAGTCAGCATGAGGGACACGTGACAGAAATACATAGTGGGCCTGGAATTAAACCAGTGGACACACATCACCTATACGAAGGAGTCAACACCCTGTTGACCTCTCGCATCTCGGGGACTCGGGAGAAAAGGGAATGAATGTTCGAGCCTTCAACTTGCGAAGACGCAAGAGGCGAAAGGTGCTAGTGCTTAGTCTAGCCGACGATCGTGCAAGGAGGGAACTGACAAAGGGAGAGTTGTACCCATTTCACGATCTTGGGTATTGCGAGATCACAAAGGAAGAGTCAGAAGTCACAACTCGCGAACTTGCGAAATCGCAAGCCGCGGAAAAGGACCTGTGGATCGATTTGAAAGGGGATTCCAACAAAAAATTTGAGAGAGACGATCTGGCTCGAAGGGCATGTAGAACGATCCTGTGAGCGGATATCAGCTCAAGGGTCGATAGGTATGCATCAAGTGGTATCATAGCTTGACTCTGTTTGTATACTTCAGACAGGCAAAGCAAGAAAGAAATTCCAACCATGGTGCCGAGAAGAAGAGACAGACAAACACCCGATCCACCAGAGGATAGGGAAATGCCAAGAAGAAGGGGTAGGTAGATGCTTGATCCAGCCATGGAGAGAGAGATGCGTGACCTATGCACCAGACTTGAGGACATGGAGACAACACAGAGGTGCACAACCGGTGTTGGGGATCTTAGTGATTCCAAAAGTGAAAATGAGCTTGAACATGAAGGAGAAGAGGTCACATCAGAAGATGCAGCAAACGAACGCCTGATTAGGGATATTGCAAGAATGGGTGCTAAGGAAAAAATGGACATTCCAGTATACGAGGGAAATCTAGATGCCGAAGAGATTCTAGACTAGATTAGAGCTCTGGACACATATTTTGACTATGAAGATGTCGAGGAAGACAAAAAGGTCAAACATGCTGTCACAAGACTTAAAGGACATGCAACATTGTGGTGGGATGAGCTACTAGCTGACAGACACTGCAAAGGCAAGCAGAAGATAAAGAGTTGGGATAGGATGATCGTGAAGATGAAGGCAAAATTCATTCCCAGGGATTACCAGATTACTCTGTTTCGGAGAATACAAAATTTGAGATAGAAACTGATGACAGTAAAGGAGTACACTGAAGAATTCTACAGGCTGAACATCAGGGTAGGTCATCGTGAAAGTGATGATGAAAAATTTGCCAGGTACATGAATGGTTTGAGATACAAAATTCAAGATGATATGAGCATGATGACCATCCAAACGGTGGAATATGCTTATCAAATGGCTCTAAAGGCAGAAGAGAAGCTGAGCCAAAAACAAGGTCAAATAGGTCGCGGTAGAAGTCAAGCCAGAGGCAAATCAGTTGCCCAGGATAGAAATGAGAAACCCAAGGAAGATTGGAAGAAACCTCAAACTCAAACTGAGAGAGGTGGGAGTTCACAGAGAGGGAAGTATACCGAACAAAGAGGTCAGTATGCTGATGCAAACACTTTTCCTCGTACCAGAGGTAGAGGAAGAGGAAGAAGTGGAGTGGTGAAATGCTTCACATGTGGAAAGAATGGACACAAATCTTATGAGTGTCCAGACAAAAAGAAAGAAGGTGGTGAAACTCACATCGCTGAAGAACAGAGGAAAAATTTTGAGGCAGAGGATGCTGAAGGCAGAAGATCACTCATGATGCGAAAAGTTCTTTTGACGCCAAAGAAGGAGGTGGAGAATCCAGTGTAACGAAACAATCTTTTTCGGACTGCTTGCAAGACCAAGGACAGGGTATGCAAGGTCATTGTGGACAATGGTAGCACATAAAATCTTGTTTCAATGGAGATGGTAGAAAAGATGGAGCTGGAGACGATTGAACATCCAAGCCCATACAGAGTTTCATGGCTACAAAAAGGACATCAAGTAAATGTCACTAAACAATGTTTAGTTGAATTTAAAATAGGAGGGTATAAAGATGAAATACTCTGTGATGTTATTCCTATGGATGTTTTTCATCTATTGTTGGGTAGATCATGGCAATATGACAAAAATGTGATTCATGATGGGAGGAAGAACACATACACCCTAGAGAAGAATGTGAGAACTCACATGTTGCTTCCAATCAAAGATAAGAAGGTGAAACCTGAAGTGAGCAACATTGTACTTCTCATGAGTGGGAAGGAACTTCTTACAAAGGTTAAGAAGAAGGAGGAACCGCAATTCATTGTGGTTAGGAAGCCAAAGATTGTTTTAAACAACACAAGGGTAGATGATTTACCAGAAGAGGTTCAGGAACTGTTGGAAGAGTTCGCTGACATAGTAGTGGATGAACTACCTCGTTCGTTGCCACCGATTAGAAGTATAAGTCATCAAATTTATCTCATACTTGGAGCTAGTTTTCCAAACAAAGTAGCGTATAGATTGACACCGCAGAAGAATGAAGAGGTCAAAAGACAAGTCCAGGATTTGTTGGACAAAGGGTTGGTTATAGAAATCTTGAGTCCATGTGTTGTTCTGACAGTGCTCAGTCCAAAGAAAGATGGAGGCTGGAGGATGTGTACTGACTTGAGGGAAACCAACAAAATAACCATCAGGTACATATTTACATTGCCAAGGATGGATGATCTGATGGATTGCTTGAGTGGGGCCAATTTTTTTTCGAAAATTGATTTGAAAAGTGGATATCATCAGATTCGTATGAGAGAAGGTGATGAATGGAAGACAACCTTCAAGACTAACGAAGGGTTGTATGAATGGCTTGTTATGTAGTTTGGCTTAATAAATGCGACGAGTACTTTCATGAGGTTGATGAATGAAGTCCTGAAGGATTTCATCGGAAAACTTGTCATTGTGTATCTGGATGACATATTGATTTTCAGTAAAACAGAGGCAGAGCATATTGAACATTTGGCTACAGTGATGAAAAGGCTACAACAAGAGAAGTTGTTGATAAATATGAAGAAATCCTCATTCATGAAGACAGAGCTCATTTATTTGGGGTTTGTTATTTCTGCAGATAAGTTGAGGATGGATCCAGATAAGGTGGAGGTAATTAAGAATTGGCCATCACCGAAGAATATCTTTGAGGTTCGAATTTTTCATGGATTGGCTAGTTTCTACAAGAAGTTCATTAGGAATTTCAGTGGAATTAGTGCATCGATGATGGACACAGTGAAGAAGAGACACAAATATTTTCACTGGAAGGAAGAGGCTGAGAAAAGCTTCAATTTGCTGAAAAGGAAAATCATGGAACAACCAATTCTGGTGTTTCCTGATTTCCAAAAGACATTTCACATAAAATGTGATGCTAGTAGATTTGCAATAGGGGCAGTCTTGAGTCAAGAAGACAGGCCGATAGCATACTTCAATGAGAAGTTGAATGAAGTGAAAGTGAAATACTCCACGTATTGCAAGGAGTTCTATGCTATTATCTAGGCATTGAAGAAATGGAGACATTACTTAATCCCGAAGGAGTTTGTTTTATACAGTGACAATCATGCTTTGCAATTTGTGACTCAACAAGAGAAGTTGAATCAAAGACATGAAAAATGGGTTGAATACATGCAGAACTTTAATTTTGTGATTAAACATATTTTTGGAACTGCTAACAAATTTGCTCATGCTTTGAGCAGGAAATGTTTGTTGTTGTAGGAGTTCGGAGTCAAAACATTGGGTTTTGATGATCTCAGGGACATGTACAGAGATGGTCCAGATTTTAGGGAGGTGCATGAAGCAGCTGAGAATTCAATTCTCAGGGACAGAGGTCAATGGATAGAATATATTATTTAGGATGGATTGTTATTTAGGGGCAATCAACTTTGTATTCCAAAATGCTCCATCAGGGAGAATTTGTTGAAGGAGAAACATAGTGGAGGATTGGTCAGACATTTCGGTCATGACAAGACGTTCACAAAGTTGAATGAGTCATATTTTTGGCCAGGAATGCGAGCAGATGTCAAAAGATTCGTGGACCGATGTAGAATTTGTCAACATTCAAAATGGAAGATGCAAAATACAGGATTTTATCAACCGTTACCCATACCTGACAGGCTGTGGGATGGAGTTAGCATGGACTTCATATTGGGACTGCCATGAATGCAAAGAGGGTTTGAATCGATCTTTGTAGTGGTAGACAGATTTTCTAAGATGGAACACTTCATACTGTGTCAGAAAACTAGTGACACAACTCACATTGCAAAACTGTTTTTCAAAGAGGTCATTCGACTTCATGGCTTACCAAGGAACATATTTTCAGATCGATACACCAAGTTCGTGGGACACTTCTGGAGGACCTGATGGAAAAAGCTGGGAATAAACTTGTCATTCAGTTCAGCTTATCATCCTCAGATGGATGGACAGACATAAGTTGTGAACAGGAGTTTGGGAGGCTTGCTGAGGAGCTTGGTGACATAACACCACAGTCAGTGGGACAACATATTACCACAGGTGGAGTTTGCTTATAACGACTTGCTTAATAGGATCACAGGACAGAGTCCATTTAAAATTGTTTATGGCATGTACCGGAGAGGAATTTCTGAGCTGAGGGATTCAGAACAGATTGCGACTAGGAGTGCCAGTGAAGAGGATTTTGCAGAAGCGATGAAGGAACTTCACAACCAGGTGAAGGAGCGATTGCAAAACTCAAGAAAAGAGTATAAGCGCAGAGAAGATCAACATAGGAGACAAATTCAATTTGAGGTTGGTGATTTGATTTTGGCACATCTAAGAAAGGAAAGATTCCTGAGTGGAACATATAATAAACTAAAGATGAAGAAAATCGGACCATGTAAGGTCTTGAAGAAATTTGGGGCGAATGCATATGAGATTGAATTACCCGATGGGATCAGAATTTCTCCGATATTCAATGTCTTGGATTTGTACCCTTATAAATATGAGGAAGAAAAATAAGGTAGTGAACAACCAGAGATTCAGTGGACAAAACAAATGCCAGTTGCATAAAAGCCACAGATGGAGCGCATACTGGACAGAAGAGTTGGTAAGAGGACCAGGTGAAAGAAATACTTTGAATACTTGGTCAAGTGGAAGGGACATCTAGTTGAAGATGCCAGCTGGGAAAATGAAGAAGAGATCCAAAAGCATGGACAAATTGTGTGAGATCTCATGGACAGGAGCCCATGAATATTTTCAAGCAAGGGAGTATGATGCAGGAGCATCGCAAGGGCGTGCAAGCATAGCTAGTAGCGATAAAACGCAGAGATAAGAGACAGATGGAAAAGCACCAAGCACATTTTTTGAAATTTTTTTGAAATATTAATGAAGTAATTAAGTGGAGGCATGCTTGTATTATTGTAAAAGGACCTTGAGTGATCTTCTCTCATCCATAGTAGATAGGAGCCTTTATGTGTAATGAATGTAGGTAGATAGAATTTAATTCTAGATTAGACAGTTTTAGGAGCGAGGAGGGAAACGGGATATAGACACCCTCCCTTGTATCATTGTAACAATTAGCAGCATCATCAATAGAGAATAGAGAGAACAAGAAGCAGAGAGCTATGTAAAGAAGAGATCTATGTAAAGAAGAACCCATGTACAAAAGTTCTGGATTAATACAAGAAATCTTTAGTTCAGACTCATGGTGTTAAATTGCTTCCTGTGTTGTGCATGATGATTGATATATGTTTGTTTACCCTCTGTTGTGCATTTTCTTTGATGTGTGATTGTTTGATTTCACATTTAATGTCTAAAATCGGAAGAGAGGGAGAGTAAAGAATGCATTTCAATTGTTTCTCTGACTGAGCAAGAGGTTTCCTGCAAGGAGTGCAGTGGAATTGTCCACAAGGAGTGCGTTGACGGGTTCAGAGTATCAATCTTTGTAATCTCAGAAGACATAACCTTACTCTCATTCTCGCAGAAGTGCAAATTAAGAACATGAGCCATGCAAGGAGTGCGCAGGCTGAGTGAAGTCTCAATGTTTGCAAATTGAGCGAAGTTGTTGAAAGGCTGCTGTCACAGGGAGTGCGCAGAGTCGAAGAGGGCTAGTGCCTTGAAGAGTTGTAAGGAGTCGCAGCGACGTTGTTGTAGGAAGGAGAAATTTCGTGGAAGAGCACTCTGTTCGTTTCACAGAAATCATCAAGGGAGATTTAGACGGTCGAAATTCTCTGAGGGGAATTCACGAGGTTCCGAGAACTGTTGGATCATGTAGAGGAGCAGGGAAGTTACGGTCGGGAGAAGTCAGACCATTGGATCACTCGCGGAATTCATTTCATGGTTTCGGGAGTTGAAAGGTTGAAACCTTCACATCAAGACTCACAATATCGTGAAAGGCGAAGTCGCAAAATCGAGAAGGAATCTGAGCCATCAGTTAGAAGGAGGATACATGTCGCGAAATCACCCGTATCGAGGTTTCGGGCATTTGGAGGTTGGAGAGAGATGTCATTCAACTTCACGAATGGAGAAACTATGAATTGAATCACAGTCATCCGTTAGGAGGAGAACAAGTGGCAGAGATCTAGGGATCTCACGAAATCGGAGGTTCGCAGGGTGAGAGCCCAAAGATTGAGCGCTCCAAGTCGCGAGAGGAAAAATCGTGAGGAGCATGAATATCCATTGGATCCAAGTCACGGGAGGACCATTGGATCAGGAACCCCATCGCATTTTATGTCTTGGTAGTTTGGAGGTTGAAGGGAGTTGTTTTCAACTTCAGAAGTCATGAAGCCACGAAGTGCCGAGAGCCAGCATGAGGGACACGCGACAGAACTGCACAGTAGGCCCGGAATTAAACCAATGGACACATGTCACCTATATGGAGGATTAAACACCCCGTTGGCCTCTCGTGTCTCGGAAACTCGAGAGAAAAGGGAACGAAGGTTCGAGCCTTCAACTCTCGAAGATGCGAGGGGCGAAAGGTGCTAGTGCTTAGTCTATCCAGCGGTAGTGCAAGGAGGTCACTGACAAAGGGAGATTTGTACCCATTTCATGATCTCAGGTATCGTGAGATCGCAGAGGAAGAGTTAGAAGTCATGACTCGCAAACTCACGAAATCGCGAGCCGCGGAAAAGGACCTGTGGATCAATTTGAAAGGGGATTCCAACAGAAAATCTGAGAGAGTTGATCCAACTTCAAGGGCATATAGAACGATCCTGTGAGCGGATATCAGCCTGAGGGCCAATAGGTCTACGTCAGATATTGAGGAGCGATTCCAGGAGTGACTGTAGGTGGGTGAGGGTAATAAGGGTACTTAATTAATTAAAGAAATTAATTTATGGAGGAATTAAGGGGATGGGTGACACTTGTACGAGGAGGATTTTTAGGAATTAATTTATTAAACATTAATTTAAATGAGATTTTGGGAAGGTAACTGAGTTTGAAACTCTATATAATGGAGGGAGGAGAAGGAGGAAGGATCTCTTATGTTTGTGTAACGTTACACTGTAGAAATGTATACTTGACTGACTTAGCTTCTGGGTGTTGGGATAACCTACTCGGTGATGAGTGGTAGTTCGGCCTTGCGAGACGAGCTAAGAGCTACTTGATTCTTGGTTAGTGTGCATGGCCCCTTTGCGGCTTGGGGGGATAAGGGGGAAGAAGAGTACCCCTAGAATTGGCTGGGAGGTACCGGTGAAGTCTCGTCGGTCGGCAAGTGGGAGTTGCACGGAGTGCGTGAGACATCAACTCAGAGCGGGTGATCAAGAAACACTACACTTTATTTATTTTTTCATGGTAGATTGCAATAGGATTTATGCTTTGGATCTGCATGTTTAATTAGGTAAGTAAATTGATTGTCTTAGCGTTCTAGTTGATGACTAAATTTTTCCATAGCCTATAGCTCGATGATTGATTGACTCCCTTGGCCTTCGATTCCCGGCATGTCTTGACCACCCTATGGTGTATTGATTTGTGAAGATTGTGGTTGTTTTTTCCTTTCATCCTTAGCTCATTAGTCCTTGCCTGAGCAGTCGACCCGGAGCCTGATCTACAGTCGTTGCTTCGACGTTAATAGACCTATGGATCTCAACGCCCTACTTTTCTGTGCGCAGATGATGAGCGAAGGACGTTCATGTCAGCCGTCTACCTCCATTAATGTCCTTGGCTAATTGTTTGACATGCGCCATCCAACAAAGACCTCTGCGTATGGATTATATTGCATCATTTTCTTTGTGTCTTGACTGATAGAATCCTTATGATCATTTCAATGACTTTTCCCATTGGATCCTTGCGTTTCTCTTACTGTTTTCTGCGTTGTATTGGTATTCTGGCAATGGAAAAACAATTTTATTCCCTGTCTGCATTTTTATATTTGGTATTCTCACAATGGAAAAACGATTTGATTCCTTGTCTGCATTTTTATATTTGGTATTCTACCAATGGAAAACGAATTGATTCCATGTTTGCATTTTGGTATTGGTATCCTAGAATGGAAAAATGTTTTTATTTTTTATTCTTGTCTGCATTGTATTGGTATTCTGGCAATGGAAAAACGATTTGATTCCCTGTCTGCATTTTTATATTTGGTATCCTGGAAATGGAAAAACGTTTTTTTTTGTGATATTCATGTATGCGTTGTATTGGTATCCTGGAAATGGAAAAACAAAATCATTTCCCGGTCTATGTTTTTATAATTGGTATCTTGGTAAGGGAAGGGAGTTTTGGTCATTCTTGTATGCATTTTCATTTGGAATCTAAGCAATGAAAAAGGGAAACCATGATTTTTCCATTTAAAATGTGTCTAAGATTGTCGTTGAAGTGCCCATGTTTTTTATTTTAAAAGTTAATAGAGATTGTCGTTGAATGCACACATTTTTTATTTTAAAATTTGACAGATATTGTTGATGAATGCCCACGTTTTTTATTTTAAAAGTTGACTGAGATTTCTGTTGAAATGCCTACATTTTTTCTTTTAAAAGTTGATTGAGATTTCTTTTGAAATGCCCACGTTTTTGCTTTTAAAAGTTGACAGATATTGTTGTTGAAATGCCCACATTTTTGCTTTTAAAAGTTGACTGAGATTGTTGTTTAAATGCCCACGATTTTTCTTTTAAAATGAGACCGAGATTGTTGTTTAAATGCCCACATTTTGCCTATTAAATGTGACTGAATTTGAGGTAAATAACCATGGATTTGCCCAAAAAAAAAATTGACTGAGTTCGTTGTTGAAGGGACACAAATTTGCTATTTAGAATGTTGACTGTGTTGATTGTTGAATGATCACAAGTTGATCCTTCTATAGTTTGTATTGTCTTCTTATCCTCCTTCAATTTCAATGTACCTAGCCTTCTCACTGCCAAACATTAATTTCTACAACCATGTTATTGGACAGATTAATTGCTATGTAATTGCCATGTTAATTGCCAGGCTAATTGCTACAACAATGTCAAAGGACAACAATTTCCTTCTTAATATTAATTGCCACAACGATGTCATTTGCTACAATGATGTTAACAGTCAATAGTTCTCTTCTTAATGCAATAGACAACTAGTTATTTTTGGTACGTATATCTTAGATAGATGACATGTGTAATTTAATTGATTACAAGTGTGATATTGTAGCATTTTACATTGATGTGGCTAATGTAGTTATATATTGTCATTTGATAGTTAGATGGTAATTTAAGGGATTACTTAGAATTACCCTTTTAGATGGTGACTAATGGTTAAATGAGTTTAGGATTATTGACCAAAGTATAGATTAATCTTGATAAATTAAATTGTATTTAATGATTAAATCATAATGCAACATTGTTGAACTAATTCGTAATTGAGGTTATTTCGATTGAAATTAATGCTTGATTGTATTGTAGAATTTCCGATTGATTCGAAGGTGATGTTATTTAGATTGAATGTAATGGCTATGGTGTAAAGTAGAATGGCCAATTGGATTGTATTAATTGTTAATTAGTTGATAAGTTAAAGACTAAATTATAATTTAGACTTGCTAAATTTCGATGAATACTCAATGTCCAAAACAATTTGTAACTGTTGACTAGTTTAGACTTGATGAATGGGTCGGGTGGTTGACGAAGCCATGATATCCATGGTAGTCGTCCTCTTGTGTCTCATCGACCTTTTGTGTGGGGTGTGGGTATAGTGTCCCTATTAGTATTCGGCTCCTAGTGCGTCAGAGTTTTCTAGAGTCCTTGGTCCAGATAGGATGTGTTGCACCAAGGTTATTGATGTGTCTATCACCTGGGGATGACATGATTCCTGATGAGGGGATCATGTCGCACCCTATTTGGATAGCGGAGAATGATAACTTGGCTGGAGTTGGTGCCTTCCGTGTGAGTGTTGACGAGCATTGTAAGTTTGTTTTTGCGTACAGGTTGAACGCCTTCAGGCATTTGGTTCACGCGCCTTATGGTTCTAGTATTTGTTCATCAAGGTCTTTGTGTGAGGATGGGGATTTTGTCCCTTGGCTTATAGGTGTGGTCATGTTGTGCCGGGCGGGTAGTCCTTTCTCCTAGTTTTAACGCATGTTTCGCCCTGTTTCTCCTGTGCTAGTGCATTGAGTCATAGTTGCATGTTGTCTGGAATTCATTCTTACATTCTTTGTCAGTGGTGAGGTAAACTGTTGTTGTCATCACCTTCTTTACCTAAAAAAAAGAAAATTAAAAACAAATTGCACTTCTACTTCGCTTGTAGTCTTAAAGAAGGGGCCATTACATATGGTATCAAAGCGGGTTCAACCCGTGACTTGGGATCACTACAACTTTCATTGATATGATTGATTATAATGTTGCTAATTAAGTTGACTTGTACTCATGCAGGTAATCATGGTTAGAGGACACCGCGGAGGCACATGAAGGGGTGCTAGGGTAGGAGGCATGATGCCTCAGGTAGAATCCACACCTAAGGGGTCTAACCCGCATGGAGATGAACATGTTGTTGGGCAGAAACAGATAACAGTATGTGATGTGGTCGGAATGATGAGATATTTTGAGTGTATGTTTGAGGCACTGATCAGCCATTTGGACAGAGATGAGGCCAGAGTGCTGACACCCCCTGAGGGTATATCACGCGCTCCAGTTGGTACTGGTAGCATTCACCGTGAGATCGAGAAGGTCAAATTTCTCGAGTTCTTTGGTGCCCCGGACGATGCAGTTGTTGAGGCATGGTTGGAGAATATGGAGATGTGTTTTTCACTTCGTGACTATACCTCCAAAATGAAGGTACGCATGGCGGTATTTCAACTAAAGGGGAGAGATATTCTATGGTGGAAGATTCTCCTACCATAGCTGAACATGGCCATCAAAGACGTGTCATGGGAACTGTTTGAGGAATAGTTTTGAGAGAGGTACCTATCAAAAGAATTCATTGAGCATTAGATCAATGAGTTCAATGCCTTACGGTAGGGTGATCGTATGGTGCTCGAGTATGAGGCCCATTTTATGGAGATGCTTTAGTATGATCCACACCTTAATACTGAGAAACTTAAGGTCACAGGTTTGTGTTCGACCTTATTGGTAGCTTACGTGTAAAGGTTAGGATTTAGATGCCTCAAACCTTGCATGATGTTGTCCAGAAGGTCGTCAAAGTAGAGGAGGAACTTATCAGCAGGGGTCAGAGCAGGACTCCAGTGAGACCAACAGGGCAGGTGTCATTTGGTGCATAGAAGCATCAGACACTAGCCAGACATATGTCGAGATTTCGTGGCTTCCAGAGGGGATCCACTTTCACTACACCTGGGTGATCGGCGCCTCAGTAGCGAAAACCTTATCGGGGACCACAACATCAACAGCAATGTCGACCATAGTAGCAATAGTTTAGGCCTTTTACGCAGAACAAACCAGGATTCTAGGCCGATGGGCTGTCATCTTCTACTTCGGGTACCAGGAGTACTGGATCGAAGAAGGGGTGTTGGACATGTGGGGAGCCACACTACTAGCGCAACTTCCCAGTGGAGAGGACTAGAGCATCTAGATCAATTGGACCCACTATCGTGGGAGATATGGGAAAGGCCCATCAGATTCATGCAACGGTGAATAACCGCCAGGACAAGCACCAGTTGACTATGCTGGAGACATCAGGTATTGTCGCTAACCAGACCCTTTGTATTTTGATATATCCCGGTGCTACCGAGAGTTTCATTTTAGGTGTAGTGCTAAAAATGATTAAGGTAAAGGCAGTCGAACAGGATGAGTTTATCTTCATAGAGATGGCTTCGGGATCCAAACATAAGTTTGGAGGAAAGGTTACGGGTTATACCCTTAACCTGGGAGAGTTTGTCAACAGGGCCAACCTGTACGTCATGATCTTAGGATCTTATGATGTCGTGATTGGTATGGACTGGTTGGAATCACATGAGGCGTTACTCAACTGCAAGAGGAAATATTTGAGCTTGGTCGATGACGAGGGAAGAGGCATGTGATATGGGTATCACCAATTACGAATCAAGGAGGATGATGTCCCTAAGACTGCCTTTAAGACGAGGTTTGGACATTACAAGTTTACTATTTTACTGTTTTTACTAACAAATGCCCCAAGGGTATTCATGAGTTTGATTAACGGGGAGTTTCGCGAGTACTTGGAAAAGTTTGTCCAAGTATTCATTGATGATATTTTGATTTACTCTCGGATGACGGAGGAGCACAACGAGCACTTGCGCTTGGTACTACAGTGTTTGCGAGAGCACAAATTGTATGGGAAGTTGTCCAAATGCTCATTTTATCAATCAAGGATTCACTACTTGGGGCATGTCATCTCCGGCGAAGGTATCTCCATGGATCCAGAAAAGGTCAAGGCTATTATGGGATGGCCTGCATCGATGAATGTCCTGGAAGTGCATATCTTCATGTGTTTAGAAATATACTATCAACGGTTCGTCAAGGGATTTTTGAAAATAGAAAATACGATCACGAAATTGCAGAAGAAAAACAAGAAGTTTGTTTGGAACGATAAATATGCGGAAGCATTTCGGAGGCTCAAGGAGTTGTTGACAACAACACTGATACTAAAGGTCTTTGACATGGATGCAGACTTCTTGGTATGCATCGACGCATCCAAGGTAGGCTTAGGCGGACTCTTGATGCAAGATCGATGAGTGATCGCTTACATCTCAAGAAAACTGAGAAGGCATGAGGAGAACCACACGATGCATGATTTGGAGTTGTTATCCATCGTATATGCCTTGAACGTTTGTAGACACTACCTTGTTGGATGAAAATTTGAACTAAATAATGACCAATTTGGACTACAACACATCTTTACGCAAAGCGACCCGAACGTGCGACAACGACGTTGGTCGAAATTTCTTAGCAAGTACGACTTCCAGATTACTTACATAAAAGGAACAGTGAACCGAGTGGTAGATGCATTGAGTCGGATACCACGCATATTTTCGATGTTGCCTCTTCAGGCGAATCTACGTGAAAATATTCTAACTTTACAGTGTGACGTTGACTGGTACAAAGAGGTCGAGAGTTTTATCGGACAAAACACAATGATGGTACAAAAATTTGAAGGATTTATGTTTGACGACGATGGATTACTAAGGTTTAAAAATCAGATTTACATACCACCAAACCACGAGTTGAGGAGGTTGATCCTAAATGAGGCTTATAGAGCAGTGTACATAGCTCACCTAGGAGTCACGAAGATGAGGGCTGACCTTAAACCCTTATTCTTCTGGAAGGGAATGAAGGCAGATATAGTCAAATCTGTGGCTAAATGTCTAGAATGTCAGCAAGTAAAGGCTGAACATAAACATCCAACAAGATTACTACAGCCACACACTATTACAGAATCTAAATGGGAGGTTATTTAGATGGATTTTATTGTTGGATTGCCACTGACAGCAAGGAGACATGACTTGCTTTTTGTAGTAGTAGACACTCTCATGAAGAGTGCTCACTTTATTCTTGTGTGTAAAACATATCATGAACCTGACATAGCTAGAGTTTTCATCAGTGAGATTGTGAGGTTGCATGGCATGCCTAAGAGGATTATATCTGATCGAGGGTAAGTGTTTACTGGACGATTTTGGACGAGTTTCCAAGAGGCCTTGGGAACCCAACTTAAATTCGATACAACGTATCACCCAGAGACTAACAGGTAGACTGAATGAACAAACCATACCTTGGAGGACATGTTGCACATGTATGTGATGGACCAACAAAAGCGTTGGGAAGAATTCTTGCCAACGGTGAAATTCGCTAATAACAATAGTTACCAAAGCACCATTAAGATGGTGCCTTTCAAGTTTCTTTACGGGCGACCGTGTTAGATGCCTTTGAGTTGGGATCGACTTGAGGATAGGGTCCTGGTGGGACTAGAAGCGATCCAAGAAATGAAAGAGAAAATGAAAAAAATAAGACAAAGGATTAAAGAAGCTCAAGATCGACAGAAGAGTTATCTCGATGTGCATTGTGTCGACTTTAGTTACGAGGTTGGTAATCGAGTCTTCTTGTGGGTTAAACCGCATAAGATTTTGATCAAGTTTGGAAAGGGAGATAAACTCTCTCCTAGTTTCATGGGACCTTTTGATATTGTGGAGAGAAATGGGACCTTGGCCTATCGACTAGCCTTGCCTGATTCTTTGAGGCGTATGCACAATGTTTTTCACTTATCTATTTTGAGACATTATATTAGTGATACTACACATGTTATTGACATGAGTTCCTTGCAGGTATCAGACAAGGGGGTGCTCACAGTTGAGCCAATATTCATCCTGGATCATCGCGTTCAACAACTACGTTGTCGAATAGTAGATTAGGGGAAAGTCCAGTGGGACAACTATAGTCCGCACTCGGTGACTTGGGAAGACGCATATGATATGCGCCATCAGTTTCCATTTTTGTTTGATAGATAGACTTATGATACTGTGATACACATTATTTCGACACTTATACTGTGAAACTTCAAGATGAATTTTATACCAAGTGGGGGCGTATGTAACTTCCCTCTCTTGCGCACTGAGAAAACTTATTCTTTAAGGACACTTGCATGCAAGTGATCCAGATTATTATGTTATTAAAACATTTATTTTGATTATGAGGCGTTATGGGTTGATGTCATGTTGTTTTGTTGCATTGGCATAGACAGGTGCTATTGACTCAGTTTTACTGACTGTGCAGGATTTTGGACCTCGAGGGTGCAGAGGCATCGATGGAACCCCTTGGACTCTGGATCGAGTCGGGGAGTGAACTATTGGGGTCTGATTGTTTTATATGTGATATTAGTGCATCTGATTAGACGATATGATTATGGATATATTTATGACATGATTCATTGATGATGCAGGCTGACAATAGCTTGCCGACCAGACTCACGCGTGGAGTAGAGGGGTCACGCATGAATACCAGAGATGTTGAGGGAGAAGTGTAGACAACAACCCTACCACAACCTACTATCACTCCCTTCGTGGCTTGAACTGTCGGTTAACGTTTACTTAGTTCAAGAGGACCCACAATGTCGTGAGGACAAACTACGATAGTTTCTCATGATGATTTTAAGGGGCGTGCAATAAGGCGGGGGACTTATTCCTTAGAGTCCCTTAGTCTCCCACAAGTTCACCTGGAGGAGTATTGACTCCAGGGGTTTTTTATGTCTACCAAGTCAGTGAAGAGGCGAGTGGCACCCTTGGATCGCATGGTGCATCCTGAAGGGCATGTTTTGCAAGAAAAATGGAAAGAGGTGAGTGGCACCCTTGGATCATGTAATGCATCTTGAAGGGCATGTCGTGCAAGGGAAATAGATGAGGCGAGTGGAACACTTGGAGCACCTAGTGCATCCTGAAGGGCACACCGCATTGTTAATGATAAAGGAATGAACCTAGATGGCCTTAGGATGAATAATGTGATAACAAGCTTTTAAAACAATTTCCTTAATAAATTGTTGCCCAACACGAAAATTAAGGTCTAGGTCTAATCTTTGCTGGTGGTAAAATTTTACCTTTTTATAAATAATAATAATAATAATAATAATAAAAATAAACATATATAAAAATAAATAAAAATAAATACAAACACACACACACACACACACACACACACACACGCATATATATATATATATATATTAAAGATAATATTCATTAACCTTGTGACAAGAAGGGGGTAAGAAATTAATGTGTTTTATAAAAATATTTTGGGATAAAAACTTAAAAAGGGGAATGCTTGTTTTACTTTTATGCTAATTAAAAATTTAATTCATTAAAAAAGGGGGAAGAAGGGTAAGTTTCTGCACATTCCTTTTTGAGTTTAATTAAAAAGGGAAAAAGGGGGAGATCTAAAATAATTAGGAAGCTAGGAAAAATGAAAACCTTAAAAGAAAGGGGAAACACTAGGAAAAAGAAGTTAGTCCAACTTAGTAAGGTTTCTACCATTTAAGAACTTTCTAATTTAAACTGAACTAGCAAATTAATAATGGGGAAAGTCATTAAAACCTGTAAGGGAATTTGGGGACACCTAAGAGCGATTCTAGGAGTGACTCTAGGTGGGCTAGGGAAATAAGGGTAATTAAATAAATAAATAAATAAATTTATGGAGGAATGAAGGTGATGGGTGACACTTGTACGGGGAGGATTTTTAGGAATTAATTTATTAAACATTAATTTCAATGGGATTTTGGAAAGGTAAAGGAGTTCAAAACTCTATATAATGGAGGCAAGAGAAGGAGGAAAGATCTCTTTTGTTTGTGTAATGTTACGCTACAGAAATCAATACTTGACTAACTTTTCTTGTGGGAGTTGGGATACCCAGCTCGATGAGGAGTGTTAGCTCAGCCTTATGAGGCAAGCTAGGAGCTAGTTGATTCTTGGTTAGTGTGCGTGGCCCCTTTACGGCTCAGGGGGATAAGGGGGAAGAAGAGTACCCCTAGAATTGGCTGGGAGGTACCAGTGAAGTCTCGTCGGTCAACAAGCGAGAGTTGCATGGAGCGCGTGAGACATCAACTCAGAGAGGGCGATCAGGAACGATGCACTTTCTTTATTTTTGCATGGTAGATTGCAATAGGATTTATGCTTTGGATATGCATGTTTAATTGGGTAAGTAAATTGATTGTCTTAGTGTTCTAGTTGATGACTGAATTTTTCCATAGCCTATAGATCGATGATTGATTGACCCCTTTGGACTTTGATTCCCGGCATGTCTTGACCACCCTGATGTGTATTGATTTGTGAATATTGTGGTTGCTTTTTCCTTTCGTTCCTAGCTCATCATTCCTCGCTTGAGCAGTCAGCCAGGAGCCTAATGTATGGTCGTCTCTTTGGCATTAATAGACCTATGGATCTCAACGCCCTACTTTTCTATGCATGGATGATGAGCGAAGGATGTTCCTTTCAGCCGTCTACCTTCGTTAATGTCCTTGGCTAATTGTTTGACTTGCACCATCTAGCAACAACCTCTACGTATGGATTATATTGCCTCCTTTTCTTTGCGCCTTGAATGATAGAATCCTTGTGATCATTTCAATGACGTTTCCCATTGTATCCTTGCGTTTCTCTTACTGTTGTCTGCATTGTATTGGTATTCTAGCAATGGAAAAATGATTTTATTCCCTGTCTTATTTTTTATATTTGGTATTCTCACAATGGAAAAAGGATTTGATTCCTTGTCTGCATTTTTATATTTGGTATTCTACCAATGGGAAAATGAATTGATTCCATGTTTGCATTTTTGTATTGGTATCCTAGAATGGAAAAACATTTTTATTTGTTATTCTTGCCTGCATTGTATTGGTATTCTGGCAATGGTAAAACGATTTGATTCCCTATCTGCATTTTTATATTTGGTATCTTGGAAATGGAAAAACATTTTTTTTGTGATATTCATGTATGCATTGTATTGGTATCCTGGAAATGGAAAAACAAAATCATTTCCTTGTCTGCATTTTTATAATTGGTATCTTGGTAAGGGAAGGGAGTTCTGGTCATTCCTGTATGCGTTTTCATTTGGAATCCAGACAATGAAAAAGGGAAACCATGATTTTTCCATTTAAAACGTGTCTGTGATTGTCGTTGAAGTGCCCATGTTTTTTCTTTTAAAAGTTGATAGAGATTGTCATTGAATGACCACGTTTTTTATTTTAAAATTTGAGAGATATTGTTGTTGAATGCCCACATTTTTCCTTTTAAAAGTTGGAAAAAATTGTTGTTGAAATGCCCACATTTTTTATTGTAAAAGTTGACAGAGATTGTTGCTGAAATGCCCATGTTTTTGCTTTTAAAAGTTTACAAAGATTGTTGTTGAAATGCCCACATTTTTTCTTTTAAAAGTTGATTGAGATTTTTGTTGAAATGCCCATGTTTTTGCTTTTAAAAGTTGATTGATATTGTTGTTTAAATGCCCATGATTTTGATTTTAAAATGAGATCGAGATTGTTGTTTAAATGCCCACATTTTTCCTATTAAATGTGTCTGAGTTTGAGATAAATAACCATGGATTTCCCCCCCCCAAAAATTTACTGAGTTCGTTGTTGAAGGCACACAAATTTGCTATTTAGAATATTGATTGTGTTGATTGTTGAATGACCATGGGTTGATCCTTCTACAATTTGTATTGTCTTCTTATTCTCCTTCAATTTGAGTGTACCCAGCCTTCTCACTGCCAAACATTAATTGCTACAACCATGTTATTGGTCAGATTACTTGGTATGTAACTGCCATGTTAATTGCCAGGCTAATTGCTACAACAATGTCAAAGGAAATCAGTTTCCTTCTTAATATTAATTTCCAGAGCGATGTCAATTTCTATAGCAATGTTAACAGTCAATAGTTCCCTTCTTAATCCTATATACAACTATTTATTTTTGGTACAAATATCTTAGACAGACGACATGTGTAATTTAATTGATTACAAGTGTGATATTGTAGCATTTTACATTGATGTGGCTAATTTAGTTATATATTATCATTTGATAGTTAGATGGTAATTTTGGGGATTACCTAGAATTACCCTTTTAGATGGTGATTAATGGTTAAATGAGTTTAGGAGTATTGACCAAAGTATAGATTAATCTTGCTAAATTAATTTGTAGTTAATGATTAAATCATAATGCAACATTGTCGAACTGATTCGAAATTGAGGTTATTTTGACTGAAATTAATGCTTGATTGTATTGTAGAATTGTCGATTGATTCGAAGGTGATGTTATTTAGATTGAAAGTAACGGTTATGGTGTAAAGTAGAATGGCCAATTGGAGTGTATTAATTGTTAATCAATTGATAAATTAAAGACTAAATTATAATTTAGACTTGCTAAATTTCGATGGATACTCAATGTCAAAAACAATTTGTAATTGTTGACAAGTTTAGACTTGATGAATCGGTCGGGTGGTTGACAAAGCTGTGATTTCACTCATAGTCGTCCTCTTGTGTCTCATAGTCCTTTTGTGTTGGGTGTGGGTATAGTCTCCCTGTCATTATTCGACTCCTATCACGTCTAAATTTTCTAGAGTCCTTGGTCTAGATAGGATGTGTTGCGCCAAGGTTATTGACACATCTATCACCTGGGGATGGCATGATTATTGATGAGGGGATCATGTTGCGCCCTATTTGGATAGCGACGAATGATAACTTGACCAAAGTCGGTGCCTTCTGTGTGAGTGTTGTCGAGCATTGTAATTTTTTTTTATGCACGAGTTGAACACCTTCAGGTGTTTGGTTTAGGTGTCTTGAGGTTATATTCTTTATTCATCAAGGTCGCTGTGTCAGGAGGGGGATTTTGTCCCTTGAATTGTAGGCATGGTCCTATTGTGTCAGGAGGGTAGTCGTTTCTCCTTGTTATAACACATGTCTCACCCCGTTTCTCCTGTGCTAGTTCCTTGAGTCATGGTTTCCTATTTCCTGGACTACATGCTTATGTTCGTCGTCAGTGGTGAGGGAAATTGTTGTCACCGTCGCCTTCTTTCCCTAAAAAAATAAAAAATAAAAAATTGCACTTTTGCTTCTCTTGTAGTCGTAACAAAGGGGGCATTACAAAGGTGAAACAAAATGTCTTTGAAAATATAACTAGGGTATTAAAAGGTTTTGGAAAATCTCAAAAACAATATGTCAGTGTTTCACATAGAGTGATACAAACATCAATTGTTTCATCTAGCAATATAAGATATCGTTTGACAAAACATATGGAAAAGGCGATGGGAACCTCAAGAAAAAAATTCTACAAACATAGAATATTTTGATTGCAAATAGATGCAAATGATTAACTTGCTTGTTCAACAGTTATTTCTATACAACCCTACAAAGATAGAATTTCAAAAAATGTTAAAGAATCGGCCTGTAATTTTTGGTTGACAGAATATTGTGTTTCACCAAATACAAGGGATGTATTGTGATGAACAATAGCACGAAAAAAATATGAAGAACATCTAAAACATATATTTCCAATGACACAAATAGAGTTGTTCAATAAGTTCAAAGAAGAGCACAAAGAAGTTAAAATTTCCATCAATACATTTGTGCAACAAAAACCATGGTTTGTTAGATCCACCATTGTTTGTGATAGTTGTTGTTGTTGTTATCATGTGGAATTTGAGTTATATTGCGACACTTTTCTTGATTTTGGTAAAACTTTATGGCCATGTTCACTCCTCCATCCACATTCTGTGCTTTTATATATGAAATTCTATGTGAAAGAGAAGGTGATGAATTATTTTACAAAAAACAATGTGTTGGTGGAAAGAAATGTGATCGTTGTGGAAATATAAGTTTCTTTCACTCAAAGTATCATATTGATATGAATGATCAATCATTTTCTAATATAACATTCAATTGAAAGAGATATGAATATATCAACAACACAACTCCACATTCTTCAAATGTTATTTCCAAAAGGATTGATTTGAAAGTAGATAAAATCTGTGTGATAGATTTTTTGAAGAAGTTTGAGGAACAAATTTATAAATACACCAAACATTCACATAGATCTTGATGGAAAGAACTACAATTCAAACAATCATGTGAGGTGTTTCCACATGGGATAATTTTTTTTGTAGTTGATTTTGCAGAGAAGTACACATTTGTTGCACAAAAAGAAATAAAGAGTGAATCTAATCATTATGATCAAATCACTATATTTTTCCACGTTCTATATAGACATGCTCAACAGATTGTTGATAACATAGAAATCACCAATGACAATCAACATGTTATTAAAGAATATCACTTTTATATAAGTGATGATTGAGCACATGATACACATTATGTACAACATTGTTTTGATAAATTTTAGGTTTCATTGAAAGAATGTGGGATTAGATTCAATTGACATTGGATATGGTCAGATGGATGTGCGGGTCAGTTTAAATCTTCACGATCATTCTATTGGTTGTGTTGTATTCATAAGAAATCAAACATTACACATTGTTGGAATTTTTTTGAGACTAGTCATGGAAAAGTAGAGTACGACCGTGCATGAGCATGTGTAAAGCGAGGACTTCAAAGGTATCAAATGAAACCCCATGCCAATCAATTTATATTCGTTGATCACGTTGTTGAATGGTGCAAACTGACGCTAAGCCATGAAAATAATCCTTCAATGGATGTGCACATGTGTGTATATATATACATGTTACACATGTACACAAGATATTTTTATTCACATGTTCAAATTTATATGATCTTCAATCATTTTCTTGATAGATTTCAAGTTAACAAGTTCTTGTCTTGTGAAGGTTTTTTTGGTATGTTGGAATCCAAGATGTAAATAGATCAATGCCATATGAATCTAGTACAATACATGGGACACGAAAAGTGCATTTAGTTAAAACAAAATGCTATCAAAATGTGTTTTCATTTGATAGAAGAAATGAATCTTTTTTTTGTTCAGTTTGCATAGAGGACACATAATCCATAGAGATTTGCGAAAACAAAAATGAAGAATATGTTAACTCTTGGAGACATACTAAAATTAATATAAAATGGAAAATTCCACTTGCAAGCTCATAGGAGATGGAATCAAATGAAACTGTAGTGTTAGTTAATGGCGATAGAGTTTTTGATCTTGTTAGAAAAGGTAATTTTTATGTTTCAAATGTTTGAAAATATATTTGTTAAATATTTAAACAACTTGTAGATGTACTTGTAAGTTGGATATATAAAATTTATATATATATATATAGTAGATGATTTTATTGGCACATGCAGGGTGTGCTAATATAAGACAAACTACTTGTTAGAAAATATCAAATTATTTGCAGGAGATGTCTTTGTCTTGGTTGCACCTATAGACAACACTGAAAACATGAAATATTATTTGATGTGATGTACAAAAAAAAATATGAGGTTACTAGAAGATTTTGATGATAACGATTTTATATATGAAAGAGGATCCATCATATTGAAATGCTATTTTTTTCAAGAAATAAATCAAACTGATAGTCATCTTCACTTTCACGACTATCAGTCATATGTCATAAGTTCTCAATATAGTCATTTGGTATGTGCAGTGTGCATAAAGTTAATAGAATTCCAATCAATAAAAAAACAAAAGTTAGAAAATGGAAAATGTCCAAAGCTGATCATGAACGGATAATTGAAGATGGCATACCATTACGATTTTTTTAAACCAGTGATATACATTCCAAAATTTATGAAATGAAATGAATAATGGTTAAAATTTACAATAAGTTTGATGCAATGCATACGCATGAAAAATGAATTTATGGACGCTTGAGAAGTACATAATCTCTACAAGAACGTGTATTCAAATATCCATGCAATATATTCGTAATTTTGTTCTCCCTTATTAAATTTCATGGTCAAGGTGAATATGGTGTCATAATCAAAATTTGCAGGAACATATACTAAAACAACGTAATTAATAAATAGATAAAAATCTTTGGAAAACTACCTTAATCAATATGGCATGAAATTTGAAAGACAAAGGAAGTAGTAGCTTTTGTGATAGGGATAATTAATGTTTGATCTCAAGTTACCATTTAACTAATATTAATGATTGAAACAATTATGCAGGTTCTTTGACATAATGATGGGACAACTCCAAGCCAAACCATCTAAAGAGAAATTTCTCCAATTATCATGAAGGTAGTTGTAACGACCTCCTCGTTACGACAAGAACTCTGGTAACTAGTGCAATTTTTTTTTATTTTTTGTGTTTAAAAAGTGTGTGCGCGCATGTACAAGGAAACAATCAATGCATTCGACTCTGCGTCACCACCCGACGATGAATAATACACAACCGTGATGAAAAAAAACCCGACAAGGACGCGCGACAGATAACTGCAAGCAATAAATGACCATAGAAACAAGGCGCACAGCACAAACATTTAATGACATACTGGGTTATGAATAGTACGAACACAGAGGGAAGGATCCATAGTAGTAGATCTTACTATTTCTACACAGGAAAGTAGGGCATTTAATCTTAGTGCTCTGCTCCGGAGAGAGAGAAGGTCAGATAGGCTCCTGGTCAACTGCTCAGGCAGAAACTAGTAATCTCTGTCAGGTGTGTCGCAAGAGTGGAAACCCTACCTTTAAAGGGCCCGAGACTCTTGATATGACACATGATCCTTTACAAAAAAATAATCACACACTTACTTATATACTGGGCTACAATGAAGTGTCTACATCTCGCCTGACACAAGCTGACCATGCAATGCAAGACAACCAAGTACTACAAAATCAAAGGGCAACCACGAACTCTATGGAATACGCAAGTTGGAAGGACTTTGTCATCGACCAACCTCTAGAGAGACTCAATGACAACAATTACAGGGCGTTTACTCCATTTGACTTCTATTAAACGACGTGTTACCAGCCCAACCTTAATAATGTACAATTCGTTAACTGCAATCCTCGTTACTGAAATTTACTAAAAGATTGCACTTAGATTCACGGACCTTTATTTTATGTGTCATCACTAACAACGAGACTTCAATAGAATTAAAATAAATTAACATTTCCCTCATCTTATTTTACAATAACTTGCAATTAAATGACAACAATTTACCTATCAAGTCGTCAACACCAAATTTAGATTCTTATTTATAATGCAATCAAGTACTACCTTTATCGATTACCAACAATGTATTTTAAATGAAATTTCTCCATGTGTAACACTGCAACATTAAATTACAGCTAGTGTCATTACCTATCATTACAATAACCTTACCACTTAAAATAACGTCAACATTATATTAAAAAGGCATATTATCAAATACCTTGCAACTTAAATAACAACATCATTACATTTATATGTTATCATTCCTAACCTTACCTTTTAATTTATATTACACGAGCATTATTCTTACACAATTCAAGACGATAATTTTATGAAAACATTTCCTTTATACAATACAACAACGATCTAAAACATAACAGTTTCCTTCCTTCAAGTATATAAAGCAAAATTCTTCTTTAATAATTAAATAAAAGACATACATCCCTTCCTTGAATAATCAAATTCACCCACTAGGAAACATCACGTTTTATATTAATATGACTTGCAAATAAGATAATGATCACTGCACTTCTTGTATGTTACCAATGCAATCCATTATAATAACTCTCCCTAAGACAATTCGACATTTCTCCTTATACAATATTGATCTTGCAATAAATAACAATGAATTTTCGGTTCATGCGGGCTAACACTAATGCTATATTTTGATTTAATTTGAAATAATATTACCCTCAATCGATAAGGTATACAAGGGCCTGCAACTAGGTAACTAAATAACATATCTAGCTATCAAGGATATATTCAACAGAATATGTATATTCGCAGAATATAATAATTTACAATCAACGTCTATAACAAGGAACCGGGACCGGTGTGCATATCAGCGGCCAGTTACACCGAACAACAGGATCGCCAAAGGGACAAAATCCGGTAATACATCAGAATCCAGTCAGATTGTAAACTGGACAAATGCAGAAAATTCAAGAATTGTAAAGGCCAGTTGCATAGAACACCATAAGGGACGCCATATATTAAAAGACTTCTCAACTTAAGTAACTAAACTAAAACGACTATCTAAAAGGGGAAACATTCTCAATGGTGGATAACGGAAGTAATTAACGCCTTCATATTAACTTCACAATGAATCAACTCACTGCTAAAAGTTGAGGATGGACGTTGAGCTCCAGGAGATACAGAAAGATTTGGCAGAGCATGTACGCCAAGAGTGAGCGGAATTAAATCTATACTAACAGGGTTACATTAATACTGATAGAATCAATCAACCTGGCAGACTTACTTATGAATGAATCCTTGGCAGCGTTAGCACGACGCTCTAACCAACTCAGCTAAAAGGCCACAAGTAAGGTGACTGACTGGATGGATAATCGCACAGCCTGGTCAACTAATTTCATAACCATACAAGATTCTTTTTTTAAAGGGAAAACGTTTAAATCTGTTGGCTATCAGATGGCATTCAAGGGTTGGGAGTGGATCGTAAAGGTAACGCACACTGTAATGCATTGTTGGCCACTCTATAAATAAAACACCCATGGTAACACATAAACCCGCACACTGAAATAAAACGCACTCGATCATAAAACGCACACAGTTATAGATAGTGGCCCACTCTGAAATTAAAAAGCACACGCTAACTCTTAAACACGCCCACTGCAATAGAAGAACGAAGTGCCCCAACGAACTACCATAACTTTACAATGAAAAGATGGTAGTTTACAACGAACGAAAACAAATTTAAAAAGAAATTACAACAACTTATAAACTCAGGGGTAAAACGAAATGCTCACGGGAATGTACAGGATACCAGCACTAAATAGAAACACCTACTGGCAAGGAAAAACACCAGGGCTAAAAGGGTAAAACCCTCACGGCGATTTTACACACCCACAGAATTTTCCACGCCCACAGCAAAAGGTAAAAAAAACACCATGGCAAGGTAAAAATGCCATCAATAATATATAAATCACCAGCAAATAATATAAAAGAAACGCGCTGTAATAAATGAAACGCCTACTGAAATAAAATAAAACGCCAGCAATAATATATAAATTTTCTTTTCTTATCTATTATAACAGAGGTAAATAACTTCATTACAGAAATCCTTTAGCAAGCACACAAGCAGAGATGTATAGCCGCATTGTCGATAAATATTTTACCAAACGCAGAGAAGGGTTCATATACAACGTTAAGCATTCACATTATTCTTAAACAACAAACCTACTTGCGTACCTGTGACCGAAGGAGAATAACCTGAAGACGCAGTCCCACAGTTGAGCTCCATGCCGCTCTCTCTCACCGACCGTGGAGACTACACCGGTACCTCCCATCCAAACCCTAGGGGTACTCTGCTTCCCCCTTAGCCTCCCGAGCCGTAAATGGGACACACACAATCCAAACAGTAACCTAGCTTCCCAGATCGCCTCCAAGGCTGACCTACCACTCTAATACAGCTGAGAAAATCCCCAACTCCTCATAAGCAATCAGTCATGTTTTCAATTTTGACAGCATAACAATACCTCATAGCCCCCCCACTTTTCCCCCTAGCCCCTTTCTTTTTATCTAGTTTTGACCTAAATCACATTTATTTTAAGTTTTAATCAAAAACCCTCTAAAAATTATGTCTTACAAGTGTCACTCATCCCCCACGTTTCTCCAAAATTA
>JZKD02S1754880.1:159275-181988 GCA_000966675.3 Picea glauca
GTGCAAAGCACGATCAATGGTCCACATTGATTCTGGATCCTAGAGTGGAAAGCTTGCTTGCCTCTAACCACCCTGCAACTTCCTTGGATCCTAAGGTCCTCGTGATTTCGGGAAATCCTCACAGAGAATTTCGACCGCTCCTTGCTCCTTGATAACTCCCGTGAAGTAAACCAAAGTTATTCAACTGGGACTTAACTTCTGCAAAGCGAATTTGCTTCATCTACCCTTTGTTTATCTCAAAGGCACCAACCCTCCTGAGCTTTCCTTGCAACCTCGAGTCTTCAAGAAGACTCCTATGTGCACTTCTTGTGTAAACCTTCAAATACTTCTAGGTGTTTGATTCTCTCAACTCTGTGCACTTTCCTGCAACATCATTCCTTCAATCCACCCCTTGGTTGAGAAGTCCTAAGCTTTAAACCGACCTGAGCACACCTTGCACGACTCCTATGTCTCACTTTCACTTCTGCGGGAATGAGATCAGCGATATATATCCTAAGCTTTCAGAGATAAACTCTAAACCTCCGTCAACGCACTCCTTGCGGACGATTTCACTACACTCCTTGCAGGAACTTCTCACTCAGGAAGAGAAACAATTGAAACTCATTCTCTCTCTCTCTCTTAGACTTCAAAAATTCAACATGAAATTATACATTCCCACAATATTAAAGCAAATGCATAATAGAGAGAATAAACAACCATAAGCATACCATTCGGCATTTATACACAGAAAGCATCATAACACCATGAATCTAAATCAAAGCTTCATATATTAATTCAGAACTTTTGTACATGGGTTCTTCTCTACAACTATCTTCTACAACTCTCTCTTTCTTCTCTATGCTCTATGATACAATGCTCTCTCTAATGTTACCATGATACAAAGTTGAGGGTGTCTATAGTCGGTTTTCCCTCCTACGCTCCTAAACTATCAAATCTGGAATTTAAATCTACCTACTTTCATTAACTATGCATAAATGCCTCTACCTACTATAGATGAGAGAGAATCACTCATGATCTGTTTACAATATGCATGTGTGCTTCCTCTTAATGATTACATTTAATATCTGTGCATTTAGACTTTCAAAATCATTTTAACATGTGAAAAAATGTGTTGGCACTTGTCCCAGCTGTCTTTCGCCTTCGCGCTCGCTTGCTGCTGGTGATGCTCCTGCATCACCCAAGAAGCTCACATAACGAATTCCCCCATTTAGGAAAAAATGTAATTAACATAGGAATAAAAAATTATCCTCTCAAGCCCCCTCTCTTGTGGAATCATACCCCCCTATAACTCTAGTCCTTGTCCATCTAGTAGTCAGTGATGTGTTTATTATTAATAATGATCAAAGAATTACATTTCTTGGGAATACTATCCCTTTAAATAATTGTTTGGGCACTCAGGTGTCTCAGCATTGTAACAATACATTATTTAAAATGGGGGTTCACAACCTGGGGTGTTACATCCTCCCCCCCTTATTTTGGCACTGTCCTCAGTACATACACAAAAAAGAGATCAAAATCTCAAATTTATTCAAAAAATTGTGGGTACTCTGCCCGCATGGCATCTTCATGCTCCTAGGTAGCATCTTCAAGATCGTAGCAGGTCCACTGAACCTTTACCATCTGTATAACTCGATTTTGAAGAATTTTTACCTTTCTGTCCAATACCCGTGTTGGTTGAACCTCAAAGTCTCCCTCCATCTCTACCTAAAGGTAACGCAAGCATGTATGCAACTAGCCCTATTATGTCCAATATTTCAGATGGACCACAGAATATGGCTGCCAGCTTTATACAACTACCCAATTTCAAAGAGATTTTCTTGGGATTCACTTTCAAAAGAACATGCTCCCCTACTTTAAATTATCTAGCTGTCCTGTTATTTTCTGCATAAAATTTTTGTCTATCCTGAGTTGCCTTCAAATTCTGCTTAATCTTGACCACTTGGTTGTCCATGTCCTAGAGAAACTCTGACCCAAGTACCACTCTATCTGCTAGGCTGTCCCATCTCACTAGAGTATTTCATTTCCTACCATACAAGGTTTCAAATGGACTCATTATAAATGAAGCTTGATAACCATTATTATATGCAAACTCAACCAAGTGTAAGTAATCTTCCCACTTAGATGGCTTATCCATCAGATACATTCTCATCATGTATTCAATTATTCGATTGACTCTCTCTGTTTTCCCATCTGTCTGGGGTGATATGTTGTGCTAAAGTTTATATTTGTGCCAAATCCTTTAAACAATCCCCTCCGTAAGATGGAGGTTAACTTTGTATCTCTGTCTGAGACAATTGTCCTAGGTATCCCATGCAACCTAGCAATTTCCTTCATGAAAATTTCTGCAATATTAGCTGTTGTATGTGTTGTCTTCATAGGCACAAAATGAGTAGCCTTTGTTAATTTTTAAACCACCACCATGATTGAATCATGTTGCTTATTTTTTCTAGGTAATCCTGTGATGAAATCCATGGTGATCACTTCCCATTTCTTCTCTATAATTGGAAATGGTTGTAGCAAACCCACTGGGTGCCTATGCTTAGCCTTCACCTTATGACATTCCATACATCGAGCGATGTAATCAGAAACATCCTTCCTCATTCCTGGCCAAAAGAACTGGCTTCTTAATGTTGCAATTATTTTTTGGTAAACGGGATACCCAGCATAAGGAACATCATGCATTTCCTTCAGTACCACATTCCTCAGTTCTTTGTAACTAGGAACATAAAATCTATTTTTATGCATGAGTAATCCATATTCCTTTATCTCATACTCCTTTATTTTTTGTTGTACATCTCCTTGCTGTAAGTTTTCCTTTACATGTAGGTAATGGTGATCTATAGCAAGACCATATAAAATTATATTCTTCAAGTCTGACTAATGCATACTAACAGTAGTAGCATGCATGAGATGCACTCTCCTACTAAGTGCATCGACAACTTTATTCTCCTTTCCCTTGATATGCTTGTTATCGAAGTTGTACTCACTTAAAAATTACAGCCATCTTGTTTTCCTGGCATTCAAGGTCGATTGTTCAAAAAGATACTTCAGATCAATGTGGTATGTTCTTAATTCAAATTTATTCCCCATGAGATAATGCCTCCACATACTCAAGGCGTGAACAATGGCAACAAGTTCCAAGTCATGCATGGCATAGTTCCTCTCATTTTCCTTTATCTTTTTGGACTCATATCCAATGACATGTCCATTTTGTGCAAGGAATCCACCAATTCATTCCTTACAAGCATTTTTACATACCACAAAACTTCCATTTGTGTCAACAATCTTTAACATAGGTGCACTAGTAAGTAATTCCTTCAACAGACTAAAATTATTTTCACACTTGAGTGTCCATTCAAATTTAGTTCCCTTCTTTTGCAAAGAAGTGATGGGATGAGAAATCTTAGAGAACCCTACTATGAACCTTCTATAGTAGCCAACTAATCCCATAAAATATCTGATGTCTGACACATATCTAGGTGTTGGCCACCCTCTAATGGCTTCGATCTTCTCTGGATCTACTGCTATGCCATGCTCTGAAATAATGGGTCCTAAGTAATGGATCTGCTTTTGATAAAAATAACACTTACTCAACTTGGAATAAAACTGAGGTTATATTAGTATTTGCAATACCAATCTTAAGTGATGTTTGACATGCTCTTCTTCAAACTTAGAATAGATAAGTATGTCATCCATGAATACTATGACAAACTTGTCCAAATAATTTTTGAATATGCCATTCATTAAACGCATGAAGACATCTAGTGCATTGGTCCGTCCAAATGACACCACTACAAATTCATAATGCCCATACCTGGTCCTAAAGGTCATCTTATGAATTTCTTCTTCCTTGATTCTTACCTGATGGTATCCTGCCCTCAGGTCAATCTTTGAAAATATCTTTGCTCCTCTTAGTTGATCAAAGAGGTCATCAATTCAGGGTAGATGATACTTGTTCTTGATAGTGTACTTGTTCTTTATAGCGTACTTGTTCAGTTGTCAGAATTCAATACACAACCACAAGGTTCCATCCTTATTTTTGACAAAAATTGGTGCTCCCCAAGGTGAAACACTTGGATGTATGTAACCTTTCTTCAACAATTTCTCCAACTATATTTGTAATTCTTTTAATTCTGGTGTGCTCATTTTGTAAGTTTTTTTTGACACTGGGGCAGCTGCTGGCACTAAATCAATTGAGAAATCTATCTCCCTTCTTGCTAGCAATCCAAGTATTTCTTGGAATACATCCTCAAATTTTTTTAGTACCAAGAAATATTCAAGGCTTGGTACCTTCGTATTATATAGCTCTTCCACATGAGCTGCATACAGTTGACATCCTTTTCTAAAACATTTTTTTGGCTATAAGGCCGAAATATCTCTTATAGAGATGGGTCTTGGAACTCCTTTCACAGTGGTTTGTTTTCCATTTTCATCAAGACATGCAAATGTCTTGTTATGACAATCTAGGACAACATGATGCTTGTCCAACCAATCCATCCCAATAAGAACATCATAAGACCCCAATGGTGTGATATTTATATCAATACTAGTATTCACGCCATTAAGTCATATGTAACAAATTCTAACCATATCATGGATTCCTCTTTTGGTTCTAGTGGCTACCTGAACCAAACTTGTTTTTCCAATTTTACTTTTCTCCAAATGTAATCTATCCACTATCTTAGGATCAATGTAGAAATGAATTGCTCCTGAATCAATCAAAATAGAAATAGGTTGATTTATGATCTTACCTTCCACCTCGATCATATTGGATTGGTACTCTGCTTGTCGATCATTTAAAGTTGCACAGATTCTTCCCATATCTTTGACTATTGTAGCCTCTTGGATGTTGTGCACAATCTTCACTCTTTCTTTTCTGTGTGGGAAATCCTTGTACAGGTGATCTTTCTTGCATCCCCAACATTGGATTGGTGGTCTTCCCCTTTTTCCCAAGGAATATTCCTTCTTGAAATCTCCCTTAGCATACTAATCTTGATGATTTCTATTAGGCTCATTCCTATTGAAGGGAGGTTTGAATCCCTTCCTCCTCTAATCATACTTCACATTTTTATTGTCATTCCAAAATTTATGTAGGAATTCTCTTCGCTGGCCTTGGTAATATAGGTATTTATCCCTCATGATGGCCTTAGTCAATGTCTTGGGTTCCTCAAACTTGATCTTTTCCTTATAGAAGGCTGGCAATCCACTTAGAAATATCTATATTTTCACTTTCTCATCACCAATGAACCTGACATATTTTAACAATCCCAAGAAATTATTCTTATACTCTGCCATAGTCATGCTTACCAACCTAAGTTCAAATAATTCCTACATTTTGTTATCATAGAAATGCTCTGACAGGTACTCCTTTTGGAAGTATTTCTTGAATTGTTTCCAAGTGATCCTACTTTCATTAACATGCTCCACTTGCTTTAGTTGGTACCACCACATTGCAACTTTCCTTTGTAAATAGTAGGTGGAAATCTTGGCTTCCAGGTTTGATGAATAGTTATGAAACTAAAAATATCTTTGGATCCCAAGAAACCATGCTTCAGCATCATCTTCCCTTTCTCTTTCGCCATCGAAGGAAGGTGGCTTGAGCTTCCTCTGCTCTCCTTGCAAACTATCTACCTCTGGTTTTCTTCCTTGTTTCCTAACAAGTTACACCTATGGACTTCTTACAAGATCATCCAATGCATAAATATTTCTTTCTGAGTAAGGAGGTGAGTTGTGTCCATGAGCTCTACTAGCACTTCTGGAATAAACAGCTCTTCCACGATAATTTCTCGTTTCATGACACCTTCCTTCTTCCTCTCGTCTTGAGTTTGATCCCTTATTCATTTCCCTCTACAATTGATTCAAGATCTGCAACTAGGGATGATTTTAAGGATGGAAATTTATTTTAAAATGTAGAAACCTTGGTGAATCTTACTAATCCTTCATATGCCAACTATAAATGTTGGGCGATAATTTTGTAAAAATATTCAAATTTCTAAGGACTTTATATAGGTTTATAAAATTTGGGTGATTTTTAAGGGAAAATAATTTTATCCTATAGAATTTGGGCGAATCATTTTTAAAATAGCGAATCTCGCTTTTGGAAAAACAATGGAAAATTAGCCCATGAGAGAAATTTAGCCCCTAAAATCATCCATGTCTGCAACACTCAAGCATTTATCTGACTTTTCTCTCTCATCAATCTCTCGTTGTCTACTTTCTATCTTTGCACTTCCATATTCAAGCTTCTTATCGTTTCTATTAATGTTTCCTCCTCTCCTTTTCCCTTGTGTCCATTGGACTCTATCTCTGCATTACCAACTCTAGTATTTTTTCCTTCATCCTCCTTATCATGACTAGAGGTTCCATCGCCTTCTTCCATTTCCTCAATATGCATCCTGAGATGATGTGCTTAAGCCACTTAATTATGAAAAATGTGCAAGAGACCATTTTGTTAGAATTATGCATATGATAAACAAAATTTCCAAACCATGCTATAGGTCTCTTTCTTTTTTTTTGTTCATGGACACCATATCCCCATTCTCCAAAAATAATAGTCTCCTGTTATACTTGGCTGACACAAAATTTCATCCTGCGTATGCGCTTCCTTCAAACCACCTTCCTAGGTGACCATGACTAAAAAATGTGGCTAAATTATTCCTTAGCAACTTTCTGTCTTGAAGACAACCAATTCGACCCTTAGCCCTTCGTCCTTCATCTCTCAATTTTCATATGACTATGGCCATGACCCTGTGCTTAGCTGAAAAAGTGCTTTTCCAGATCTTCGAGACTTCAGAACTTTCACCCCGGATTGGATCAATGGTCCTCGTCCTCCTTCATGATCAACGATCGATATCCACTTCAGGACTCCATGCTTTGGGAGTCTTAAATTTTCTTGCTTGCCTCTTCCTAGAACTCTTTTACCCAGAGTTCATGATCTGTCGACGCTTGTATTCCCACAGATCGACGATTGTGAATAGATTCATCTCTTTGGCCTTCAGAAGTTTCAAACTTCCCTCCTGCTCTTTCTCTCGGAGTTCTTTCACTCGAATTCCATGATCCTTCGATGTGTTTMTTATGGAATCAATGGTCGGTATGTACTCTAGAATTTAGGCCTTCGAGAATTTTTGAACCAATGCAAACTATCACATCTTTCCTCTCTAGAGTGCCCAGTCTCTAGACTGCATGATCTTTCCCCACGTGGTGAAATGATGGATGTGGACACGTGACCCAATCGGGCAGGTGACATGTGTCACGTTCTAATCAAATTTTCAATATTCCAAATGCTCAAATCTTACTGACACGTGGCATACATCCCATGTTTCCACGTCATTCCAGGTGAAGTCCACAAGCCATTTCACTTCATAATTATGGGTTCCACATCACCTTCAGGTGACATCATCGTGCCCAACCACTTCATCTCTTCGGGCTTCGGGACTTCGAGAGTTTTCATACTAGCACGCTTCCAATTCTCTCAAACACCAAATTCTCGAACTAGTCAATCTGTCGCCATGTGTCCTCCTGGATCGGATGAATAAGATTCACTTCAGGTCTTCGCCCATAGTTCACGGATCTGCTCCATGTTTCCTCCTCAATCTCACTACTATGTTTTACTTCGGGGCTCCAGACTTCGGAGATCTCAAATTTCAACATTTTTCCTTAAAAAAAATGTTTTTGTCCAAAGCTCGCAATGTTATACGCGTGTCTCCCACGGATCGATGGCTACGATTCCTTCGGGACTCCAGATTCTAGAAATCTCAAAATTCAAAAGATATCTGGACCTACTGGATTTTATATGAAGCCCTGGATCTGGTGATGTGTGGCTCTCGACAGATCGACAATGAAGATCCTTTTGGGTCTTTGGGTTTTAGAAGTCTCAAACTTCAAACCCCCTCCTCGCTCACTTTTTACCAAAGTTTTTTATCCAGAGCACGCGATCATTGGATGTGTGTCCTCCTACAGATCGACGGTTCCCAGCTACTTCGGCTCTTCAAAGGTTTGTCGCTCAAGTGCTAACATGTCACATCACTGCATGCCTCTCAATATGTGGAGGCATGCATTGAAGATTTGGAGTAATCTCTTTTCTCCCCGCAATTCTCCTGATGTTGACACATAACCCCTTGGCAAAACCATGGTTTGGATTGTGGGACCACCTTGGGAAGTTAACTCCCATGCAACTCGGTTGCCCGCAATGCCTATTGGTCATTGATATCTCTCTTCAATGGGTTCCGACGATCGTGACCTTAACCTTGCTTCCTTTTTATCGGACGACCCCTGTTCACCTGCCCTCCCATCCAACGATCCCAGATCTCTCCTCATCCTACAATGGTGATCACTCCTGAATTCAAAAGGAACGATCATGATCCATAGAACCCTTATAGAGGATCTATGATGTTTTGTCTTCTGTGTAGCTTCTGCAACGCCATTCCTCCCGAGCTTTTCAATTTCACATTTAGAGTTCAATCTCGACCACGAGAATTTGACCAACAAACTCGACCTGGTGTTACAACCTAAGGCTCTGATACCAATATGTAACATACCCCGCCAGCCACAGGTTATGGTATGCTACTTGTAAGACCACCCTTGGACTTATTTCGCATACCAATACCTTCTTTATTTATTAAATATGCATAATATAAGAGAATTAACGACATGGACAGTAACATCCAACAAGCATGCATGTTCTAAATATTCAATTAACAATAATTAAATACATATCAGAAAAACATTCATACATAGATAATAATATCACAATGGAGAGCACTTATCTTTATGAAAGATGACACCAAATGGTTGCAGAACAAGGAAGTTCCACCCAACCGTAGACACTACTGCTCCAAATCTCAATAGCAGCGTCATCCCTGACCCATGGCTATGAATCCACAAGAATGGTTCCAAAGTGAACATGGCTTCCCAAACTTGTTAGCTCTTAATCTCTCCCAAGCTTTCCAACACTCACAACTATCCATGTACATAACTCTCTCCTAGCCATATTGCACCAGCCGAGAGAATGAACCTCGACCTTTCTCTGCCATGCAATCTCTTAGGCAGTCCTTTTCCTTATTCGTGCCTCCAACGCAACTGGTCCAGAATCTCAATGCTCTAACTCTCAGGACTTGAAGTTGTGAGCCATGATGGACATAGGCCATTGTATCTCAGACATGCAGGCCTCAAGGCATGACTGGATCACACCAGCGGCCACTACAGCCAACTATCCCATGGAGAATTCTTTTGTAGTTCAGTCCCCCTTCCTGATACCAATATGTCGGTGAGGATGGTTGGAGCAAGTAGGTGAGTGCATGGGAGTGCGTGAGGGTAAAAAATGAGGTAACACAAAGGTGATGGAGCGAACAAGACAATGGCCCACCCACAATCGTACTAGGGGCGGGTTTAAATATGTTCATGGGAAAATCAAGAACCTCCTGGCCTCCCCAAGAAGCTCACATAACTAATTCCCCCCTTTATGAAAAAAGGTAATTAACATAGGAATAAACATTTAGCCTCTCAATCCCTCTCTCTTGTGGAATCATAGCCCCCTATAACTCTAGTCCTTGACCGTCTAGCAGTCAACGATGTGTTTATTATTAATAATGATCAAAGGATTACATTTCTTGGGCATACTGTCCCTTTAAATAATTGTTTGGGCACTTAGGCCTCTCAACATTGTAACAATACATTATTTAAAATGAGGGTTCACAACTTGGGGTGTTACAAGCACTCCCACCATGGCTCGAACTGTAGGTTAACAAATACCTAGTTCGAGAAGACCCACGATGTCATGAGGGTAGACTGCGACAGTCGTTGACGATGATTCTAAGGGGTATGCAATAAGGTAGGGGCCTTATTCCTTAGAGTCCCTTCGTCTCCCACAATATCACCTAGAAGAGTATCGACTCCAGGGGTTTTTGATGTCTACCAAGTCAGTGAAGAGGCGAGTGGCACCCTTGGATCACATATTTTGTCCTGAAGGGCACATTGTGAAAGGAAAACAGAAAGAGTTGAGTGGAACCCTTGGAGCACGTAGTGCATATGAGAGGGCACGTCGCACAAGGAAAACAAAAAGTGGCGAGTGGAACCCTTGGAGAACCTAGTGCGTCCTAAAGGGAACGTCGCATTTTTTAACTAGTAAGAGAATAAACCTAGATGTCCTTAGAATGAATGATGTGTCAAGTAAGATTTAAAAACAATTTTTTCCCTAATAAAAATGCCGATCAACCTATTGAAATTAAAATCTAGGTCTAAGTGACACTTGTGATAAAAAACAATAATCATAATTGAATATGTGATGAGAAGGGGGTTAGAAATTCAATTAATTTATTAAAATCAAATCACTTTTAAGGATTAAATTTTTAAAAGGGAAATGATTGTTTTTTGTACATATGCTAATTAAATTTTATTAATTAAAAAGAAAAAGGGGTAAAAGGTGGTTTTTCTACACTTGCTAATTTGTTTTTTAGATAATAAGGGAAAAGAGGGAAACTTAAAAGAAATAGGAAACTAAAAGAAAAAGGGGAAACATAAATAAAAATGGGAAATGTAAGGAAAAAGATGTATGACTAACTTAGAAAGGAATCTTGCCTTTAAGAACTTTCTAATTATGAACTCAAATAGGAATTTAGTAAAGGCATAAGTCATTTAAAATGTGTAAGGGAATATTGGGACACCAAGGAGTGTTTTTAGGAATTATTTTTGGTGGGTGAGAGAAATAGGAATAATTAAATAATTAATGAAATTAATTTATGGTGCAACTAGGGGGATGGGTGACATGTGTACGAGGGATGGTTTTTCTGATTAAAATAATGAAAAAGAAATTAAATGAGTGGTATCTCGACCTTGCGAGGCAAGCTAGGTGCTAGTTGTTCTTTGTTTTAGTGTGAGTGGCCCCTTTGAGGCTCGGGGGGCTCAAGTTGGATAAGAGTACCACTAGCGTTGGTTGGGAAGTACCAGCAATGTCACATCGATCGGCAAGCGGAAGTTCGATGGAGCGCGCGGGACATAAACTATTGAGCAATTGCATTTGGCTAAGGCATTCTAGTTTAATTGTTATTTGGAATGAATTTAAATTTACTCATGTTATTTCTCTCTGCTCGTTTAAGATTTCATTTCCATGCGTTGTCGTGAACCTACCTTCCTTCGCTATTGTAATTCCCTTGCTTGTTGTTTTCTAATGAATTTCCTTTGGTGAACCCAACTTCTTATTTCATTGGCTTATCTGTGTGGGTTTTAATGATTATTATGAATATATTGTGTTTTATCTTCTTCCCTTATCTCTAGGTCATCAGTCCATTCCTGAGCATTCGGTTAGGAGCCGAATCGACAATCGTCACTTCGATGTTTAAAGACCTATAGATTCTAATGCCCTTTTTTTCTGTGCATGGATGATGAGAGAAGGATATATTTTGCCTAGCCATCTATCTAACTTATCTCTGCGTTGAATGATTCATGGCTGAATGTTTGGTCGTGCACTTTCTTGTGATTGATTTCTTCTTCGTTTTGGATGGTAAAACTATGTGCTTTGATTGATGAATCACAGTGCCTTGATCGGTAAATCTCAACGTTTTAATATGTTAATGTCTATGCTTATTTATGTTGTGTCTGTGAATTTATTGTGTCTGCAATTGAATATTTTTTGACATTGAATTGAATATATATTAAGGACTGCACTTTATATGGATTGTGTGACTACGTTTTGTTTTTTTTTACCATTCATTAACTGTGAATTTACACTCCTTTTTTTTTACTGCGTTTTTTATGTCGTCACTACTCTTGTAAGTTATAGGGATTGTGGTTTTATATACTTATGGAGGCATTTTCCCTCCTATAAAATATATGTGTGTTTGAATGGAAAATCTCTGTGATTTATGTAATTTCCTAGGGATCTGAACTGTCTTTCCTCTACATTTTATTGACAGAATCCACTGCTGCGATTAAGTATTTCCATTATTGTGTACCTTCATTAAATCAGTTTAATCCGTGATTATTTTCATTATTGGATATTTAACTTCTAGTTTTATATTGTAATAACAATTTGATTGTATTTTAAACATGTATAGAAAGTGCCTTGGTTGATGCGATAATAATTACGTTCTTAATATATTTCAAAATTTTGTAGGAGTGGAATCTATTAAAAAATTTAAAAACTGTGGAATATGTGAAGGTATTTCTCATAATTTCTATGTAATGAGTGCAAATGGAATGGTAGAATGGCTCTTATGGAAATTACTTCTTTCCCTGGTCATTGATACCCATTTTGTTATAAATGTTCTTCATCTCATGTTTTTCTTTTGGGTGAAAAATGAAAACGGTTGATTGCGTTTGATTGACACCCTCTCTTGCCATGCATTACAGTTAGGTTTAGACTTGATCCTCACCCACAAAGTTATTTGATCCCAATATTTGAAATTAAACCTGTGTTCACTGCACTTTATGACTTTATTAGACCAGATACAGATTTAGTTTGGTTTCTCGGCAAGACTGTCTAGAATAACTTTCCCAATTTAAGATAGAAATTTGTGATCCTTCACCCAGAATTTGCACCCATAAATTGTGATCTCTCCCCAACGAGGATTTGAATCAACCTCTATTCCTTGCTAGCATCGGATTCTTCCAATTCCCCCATGCTTTAATTTCACCCCTTTTTAACGCTTGTTTTTATTACTAGGAGGTGCAATCGTGCAACATAGAAGATGCCCACATGTGACCTAAATCAAAGTATTTACCACCTGGCCAGACCGTCCTGTATAGTCAGCGAAGGAAGATTCATGTTAATTGCAGAGCTGGCATTTTAGTCTGAATTTCTGGGTAGTGGCCGCGTTGTTCCCTTTGAATGAATTTCCGGTTGTATATATATATATATATATATATATATATATATATTATTTTATTTTCTGATAGCCTGCATTCCATTTACCATCTAAACTGCAACTCAGAGCATTTGGATTTTAAATTTTTTCTATAATCGAATTACATGCAACGTATGCTCGATGATGTTTTAATTTTAGACAATTGGAATTTTAATTTTATCTAAGGCACGATTCTAATTAGTTGCTGAGTGACGGTTCCCTTGTGGTAAATGAATTTTAATTTGTCAGTTGGATGGCCTTAATTAATGTCTAGCCTGTGTCTTCGGAATGAATGGAATTTAAATTTTAAACCTTTCTATCTAACTACCACGATACATTACAGCCGCCAAAATTTTGGATTTAATTCATTGTTGATTAGAAATTGCTAATTCACTGTTGAATATAATTTGCTAATTTAATTGGCAATGTAAGCCGCTTGTTATTAATAGAAATTTCTAATTTACTATTGAATAGAATTGGCTAATTTATTTGGCAATGTAAGATGCTTGTTAATCACAAAAATTGCTAATTCATTGTTATTATTAGAATTTGCTACTTGTTATTATTAGAACTTTCTAATTCATTTCTAAACTATGTTTAATTCATTTTTGATGAATTCTATGTCTCTATTGAACAATGGTGATGTAAGCTATTTGTAGCATTAGAATTTGCTAATAGCCCAGTTAACCTTTATTAGAAGACAATTTTACTTAATTAATGATGGATGGATTGATGAGCAACATGCTATCTAACGAACACATGAATGACCGAAGGAAGGATTCTCTACTTGTTATTGCTATTCGATTTAATAATGTTAATTGTTATGTAACCTTAAACTAGGAATTAACCTGATGTAGGAAATTATGGGAGTAAATAATAAGGTTATTTTGGAGGGTAAACTAATGACTGCAGGAGATGGATGGGTGCCTTACTAGTGTAGAGTTACTAGTCATTTCTCATTTTTATTGCCAAGTTGTATGATTGTATTTATTGTTTACTTGGAGATGGTGATCGCATAATTTAAATATAGGACTCAGAAGGTATATCGCTTTTCTCGTCGTAGATTCTAATTATCGAATGAATGATTAAATAGCGCGCCTGGACTTCAAAGAGATTTGCGCCTCAAGTTGTTGTCCTAATTGGGTCATTGTTACCTTCCTGCTTCAAAAAAATATATTAAAATTTGCACTTGTTAGGAGACGTGTGTTGTCGTAACGAATTGGGTCCTTACATATGGTATTAGAGCAGGTTCGACCCACAACTCGTGATCACTACATATTTTGTTGATTTGATTTCTGATTATAAAGTTGCTAATTAATTTAATTTGTATTTGTGTAGCTAATCATGGTTAGAGGACTCCGTGGAGGCAGACGATGGGGTGCTAGGGGAGGAGGTGGGATGCCTCCAGTAGCATCCATGCCTAAGGGGTATAACTCCTAGGGAGACAAACAGTTTGTTGGGTAGGAACAAATAGCGGTGGGTGATGTGATTGGGTTGATGAGGTATTTTCAACGGACGTCTGAGGCATTGATTAGTCGTTTGGACAAAGATAAGGGCAGGGCATCACACCCCCTAAGGGTCCACCATGCGCTTCGATTGGTACTACTATCATTCACCGTGAACTCTATAAGGTCAAATTTCCTAAGTTCTTTGGTGCCTTGGACGGCGCAACCGCCAAGGCATGGTTGGAGAATATGGCGATGTGATTTTCACTTCGTGACTATACCTCCAACATGGAGTTCTTTCAACTAAAGGGGAGCGCTCTTCTACGATGGAAGATGTTCCTGCCACAATTGAACATGGTCGTCGAAGACATGTCATGGGAAATGTTCGAGGAAGGGTTTCGAGAGAGGTACCTATTAGTGGAATTCATTGAGAGTCAACTCAACGAGTTCAATGCCTTGCGATAGGATAGTCATACGGTGCCAGAGTACGAGGCTCATTTTATGGAGTTACTTCGGTATGCTCTACACCTTAATACCAAGAAAATTAAGGTCAACAGGTTATTTTTTGGCCTTAATCTTAGCATACATAGAAAGGTTAGGATTCTGATACCTCAAACCTTACATGATGTCATCCATAAGGCTCTCATAGAAGAGGAGGATCTTGTCAATGGGGGTTAGAGTAGGAATCTAGTAAGACCAACAAGGAAGGTGTCGTCTAGTGCACATCAGCATCAGACACCAACCAAACATACTCCATGATATCGTGGATTCTAGAGAGGGTCCACTTTCACTACACCCTAACGACCAACACCTCAGTAGTGGACTCCTTACCGAGGACCACAGTATCAACAACAACGTCAACCGTAGCAACAACATTTTAGGCATGTTCAATAGAACAGACCAGGATTCTAGGATGGTGGGTCTTCGACTTCTACTTAGGGTACCAGGAGTATTAGACTGAAGAAGGGGTGTTGGACATGTGGGGAGACACACTACCAGCATGACTTCCCAGTGGAGAGGACTAGAGCATCTGGATCAGCCGGACCCACTACCATGGGAGATTTGGGAAAGGCCCATCGGGTTCATGCAATAGTGAATAATCGCTAGGTAGAGTACCATTCTACTGTGATCGAGACATCAGGTACCATCGCTAAATAGACCCTTAGTATTTTGATAGATCTCGGTGCTACCGAGAGTTTCATTTATGGTGCAATGCTAAAAAGGATTAAGTTAAACATAGTCGAACAAGATGAGTTTAGCTTGATAGAGATGGCTTCGGGAGCCAAACAAAAGGTTGGAGGGAAGATTATGGGTTGTACACTTAACCTGGGAGAGTTTGTCACCAAGGCCAACTTGTACATCATGATCTTAGGATCTTATGACGCAGTGATCGGTATGGACTGGTTGGAATTGCATGAGGCGATACTCAACCGTAAGATGAAATGATTGAGCTTGGTATATGATGAGGGATAGAGATGCGTGATTGTAGTTCGGAACCAGGGACTTTCCTTGAGGTTCATCTCTTCCTTGCAGCTATGAAATAGCATGCGTAAGGGATGTAAGCTTTATGTGATCCTTGAATTAAACAAGAAGGGAGTAGAGGAAGGTCTAGAACACCTTCTTCTGGTGAGATATTTTTTGGATGTCTTCCTGGAGGAGTTACGTGGGATGCCACTGGAGAGGGAATTGGAATTTACCATAGACCTAAAACTGGGGAATGAACCACTAGTGAGAACGCCCTATCAGATGTCGACCCTGGAGTTATAGGAGTTGAGAATGAAACTGAAGGTGTTGTTGGACTTGGGACTTATACGTCCAAGTGTGTCATCGTGGGGTGTGCCTGTTATTTTCATACAAAAGAAAGATGGGCCATGTAGACTCTGCATTGATTACCATGAATTGAAGAAGGCAAAGATCAAGAATCAGTATCTGTTGCCAAGGATTGATGATTTGTTTGATCAAATGAAGGGTGCAATAGTGTTTTCAAATATTGACTTGAGATCAAGGTATCACTAGTAATGGATCAAGGAGGAGGATGTCCCTAAGACTTCATTTAAGACGAGGTTTGGACATTATGAGTTTACTATTTTACCGTTTGGACTCACAAACACCCCAGGGGTATTTATGAGTTTGATGAATAGGGTGTTCTGTGAGTACTAGATAAGTTTGTCCAAGTATTCATTGATGATATTTTGATTTACTCTCGGAAGATGGAGGAGCATGACGAGCACTTGTTCTTGGTACTACAGTGTCTGGGAGAGAACAAATTATATGGGAAATTATCTAAATGCTCGTTTTAGTCGAAATGTTGATCGTTTTATCAATCGAAGATTCACTAATTAGGGAATGTCATCTTCAGAGAAGGTATCATCATGGATCCAACAAATGTCGAGGCTATTATGGAATGGCTTGCGCCGACGAATGTCCCATAAGTGTATAGGTTCATGGATTTAGCAGGATACTATCAACAGTTCGTCGAGGTATTTTCTAAGATAACAAATCTGATCACAGAATTGAAGAAGAAGAACAAGAAGTTTGTTTGGACCAATAAATGTGTGGAAGCCTTTTAGAGGCTAAAAGAATTGTTGACAAAAACATCGATGCTAAAGTTCCCTAATATGGACGCATATTTCTTGGTATTCACTGACGCATCCCAGGAAGGATTAGCGGGGTCTTGATGCAAGATAGCCAAGTGATCACTTACATCTCGAGGAAGTTGAAAAGGCATTGTATATCCCTTAAATTTTTGGAGACACTACCTTATTGGATGAAAATTTGAACTAAAAACAAACCATTGTGGACTACAACACATATTTACGCAGAGCGACCTAAACGCATGACAACGGTGTTGGTCGGAATGGCTTAGCGAGTACGAATTCAAGATTAATTACATAAATGGAACAATGAAAAGAGTAGTCAATGCATTGAGTCAGAGACCATGCATATTTTCGGTGATGCCTCTATAGACGAATCTACGTGAAAAGATTCTAACTTTATAGCACAACGAGGTCAAGGATTTTATCAGATAAAAAAAATGATGGTACCAATATTTGAAGCATTTACATTTGACAATGATGAATATTGATATTTAAAAATCAAATTTACATACCACTGAACGACGAGTTGAGGAGTTTGATCCTAAACGAGGCTCACAAAGCAGTGGACATGGATCACCTGGGAGTCAGGAAGATGAGGGCGGACCTTAAACCCTTATTATTATGGAAAGGAATGAAGGCAGACATAGTCAACTATGTGGGCAGATGTCTAGAATGTCAGTAGGTGAAGGTTGAATATAGACATCCAACAGGATTACTACAACCTCACACTATTCTGGGATCAAAATGGGAGGTCATTTCGATGGATTTCATTGTTGGATTGCCACTAACGACAAGGAGACACGACTCGATTTTTGTGGTAGTCGACACTCTCACGAAGAGTGCTCATTTTATTCCTATGCATATGATGTATCAGGCACCTGACATAGCTAGAACTTTCATCAGTGATATTGGGAGGCTGCATGGTGTGCCTAAGAGGATTATATCTGATCAAGGATCGGTGTTTACTAGACGATTTTGGACTAGTTTCCAAGAGGCCTTGGTAACCCAACTTAACTTTAGTAATGTGTATAACCCGGAGACAAAAAGGCAGACCGAATGAACAAACCAATTATTGGAAGACATATTGCGCATGTACATGATGGACCAACAAAAGCGTTGGGAAGAATTCTTTCCACTGGTAGAATTCGTATATAACAACAGTTACCAAAGCACCATTAAGATGGCACCTTTTGAGTTTCTTTATAGGTGACCATGTCGAACGCCTTTGATTTGGGATCGACTTGAGGATAGGGTCCTGGTGGGACCAGAAGTGATCCAAGAAATGGAAGATCAAATGAAAACAATAATACAAAGGATCAAATAAGCAAGGATCGACTGAAGAGTTATGTCGATGCGCACCGTGTCGACCCTAGTTACGAAGTTGGCGATCGAGTCTTCTTGCGGTTAAAACTGCATAAGAGTTTGATCAAGTTTGGAAAGGGTACTAAACGCTCTCCTAGGTTCGTGGGACATGTCTAGATTGCGGAGAAGAAGGGCCACGTGGCCTATCGACTAGCCTTGCCTGATTCTTTGAGGCGTATGCACGATGTTTTTCACGTATCTATTTTGGGACATTATAATAGTGATCCTACACATGTTTTTGACATGATTTTCTTCCAGGTATCGGATGAGGATGCACTCATGGCTGCGCTGATCTACAACCTGGATCATCACATTCGACAACTACGATGTCGAACAGTAGATCAGGTGAAGGTCCAGTGGGACAAATATAGTCCACACTCGGTGACCTGGGAAGACTCATATGATATGTGCCAACAGTTTCCATTTTTGTTTGATAGATAGACTTGTGATACTGTGATACACATTATTTCGACACTTATATACCGTGAAACTTTGGAATGAAGTTTAGGCCAATAGGGGGTGTATGTAACATCTTGATCTTCCGCACACTGAGTGAACCTATTCTTTGAGGAAAATTGCTTGAAACTGATCCAGATTATTATAATATTGGTCGTTTGATTATGTTTATGAGGCATTATAGATATGATGATATGTTACTTTGTTGTATTGACCTAGACATGTGTTATTGACTAGGTTCTCTCAAGTGTGCAGGACTGTTGACCTCAAGGTTATAGAGGCATCGATGAAACCCCTTGGACTCCATATCGAGTCAGGGAGTGGACTATTAGGGTTTGATTGTTGTTGATATGACATATGTACATCGGATTAGATGTTATGATGATTTATTATTATTGTTGACATGATTTGTTGATGATGCAGGTTGACGATACTTTCCGAACAGACTCACGTGTGGAGTAGAGGGGTCATGTACAACAACTAGAGACCTGAAGGAGAGGTGTGGACAAAAAACCTACCACAACCTACTAGCACTCTCTCTATGGCTCGAACTATAGGTTAACTATTACCTAGTTCGAGAAGACCCACAATGTTGTGAGGGAAGACTGCGACAATCGCTCATAATGATTCTAAGGGGCGTGCAATAAGGTAGGGGCCTTATTCCTTAGAGGCCCTTAGTCACCCACAAGATCACCTTGTGGAGTATTGACTATAGGGGTTTTTGATGTCTACCAAGTCAGTCAAAAGGCGAGTGGAACCCTTGGAGAATGTAGTGCGTCCTGAAGAGCACGTCGCGCTAGGAAAACGGAAAGAGGCGAGTGGCACCCTTGGAGCATGTAGTGCGTCCTGAAGGGCACATCACGCAAGGAAAAAAGAAAGTGGCGAGTGGCACCCTTGGAGAACCTAGTGCATTCTTAAGGGAATGTCGTAGTTTTTAACTGATAAGTGAATAAACCTATACGGCCTTAGAATGAATGATGTGTCAAGTAATATTTAAAAACAATTTTTTCCCTAATAAAAATGTCGCCCAACCTAGTGAAATTAAAATTTAGGTCTAAGTGACACTTGTGATAAAAAAATATAATCATAATTAAACATGTGATGAGAAGGGGGTAAGAAATTCAATTAATTTATTAAAGTCAAATTACTTTGGGGGATTAAAATTTTAAAAGGGAAATGATTTTTTTTTTACATATGCTAATTAAATTTTATTAATTAAAAAGAAAAAGGGGTAAAATATTATTTTTCTGCTAATTTGATTTTTAGATAATAAAGGAAAAGAGGGAAACTTAAAAGAAATAGAAAACTAAGAGAAAAAGGGGAAACGTAAAAAAAAGATGAATGACCAACTTAGTAAGGAATCTTTCCTTTAAGAACTTTCTAATTATGAACTCAACTAGGAATTTATGAAAAGGCGTAAGTCATTTAAAATGTGTAAGGGAATATTGGGACACGAAGGAGTGTTTTTAGGAATTATTTTTGGTGGGTAATGGAAATAGGAATAATTAAATAATTAATGAAGTTAATTTCCGGTGCAACTAGGGGGATGGGTGACATGTGTACAGGGGAGGTTTTTTGTGATTAAAATAATGAAAAAAAAATTAAACGAGTGGTAGATCAACCTTGTGAGGTGAGATAGGTGCTATTTGTTATTTGGTTTAGTGTACGTGGCCCCTTTGACTCAGGGGGCTCAAGGGGGAAAAGAGCACCCCTAACATTAGTTGGGAGGTACCGGTGAGGTCACATTGGTCGGCAAGTATAAGATGGACGGAGTGCGCAGGACATAAACTACTGAGAAATCATGTTTGGCTAGTTTAATTGTTATTTGCAATGAATTTAAATTTACTCATGTTATTTCTCTGTGCTCATTTAAGATTTCATTTCCATGCGTTGTCTTGCACCTGCCTTCCTTTGGTATTGTACTTCCCTTGCTTGTTGTTTTCTGATGGATTTCCTTTGACGAACCCAACTTCTGGTTTCATTGGCTTATCTGTGTGGGTTTTAATGATTATTATGAATAGATAGTGCTTTATCTTCTGCCCTTATCCCTAAGTCATCAGTCAATGCTTGAGCAGTTGACCAGGAGCCGAATCGACAATCGTCACTTTGGTGTTTAAAGACCTATAGATTCTAATGCCATGCTTTTTTGTGCGTGGATGAGGAGAGAAGGATAATTTTTTCCCAACAATCAACCTTAATTATCTCTGCGTTGAATGATTCATGGCTGAACATTTGGTCTTGCACTTTTTTGTGATTGATTTCTTCCGCATTTTGGATGGTAAAACTCTGTGTTTTGATTGATAAATCCCAACCCCTTGATCGATAAATATCAGCATTTTAATATGTTAATGTCTCCGCTTATTTATGTTGTGTCTGTGAATTTACTGTGTCTGCAATTGAATATTTTTTGACAGCGAATTGAATATATATTAAGGACTGCGCTTTATATGGATTTGTAAGTTATAGGGACTGCGTTTTTATATACGTATGGAGGTGTTTTCCCTCCTATTACATGTTTGCGTGTTTGAATGCCAAATCTCTACGATTTGTGTAATTTTTTGGGGATCTGAATTGTCTTTCCTCTACATTTTATTGACAAAATCCACTGTTGCGATTGAGTATTTTCATTATTGTGTTATGTGTACCTTCATTAAATCATTTTGATCCGTGAGTATTTTCATTATTGGATATTTAAATTTTAGTTTTATATTGTAATAACAGTTTGATTGTATTTTAAACATGTATGGAAAGTGCCTTGGCTGATGCAATAATAATTATGTTCTTGATATATTTCAAAATTTTGTAGGAGTGGAATCTATTAAAAATTTTAAAAACATTTAAATTTAATTTCAGTGTTAAATATGTGAAGGATTTTCTCAGAATTTCTATGTAACCAATGCAAATGGAATGGTGGAATGGCTCTTATGGAAATTACTGATTTCCTTGGTCATTGATACCCCTTTTGTTATAAATTTTCTTCATCTCATGTTTTTGTTTGGGGTGAAAAATGAAAATTGTTCACTGCGTTTTATTGACACCCTCTCTTTCCACACATTACACTCAGGTTTAGACTTGATCCTCACCCACGAAGTTAGTCGATCCTGAGAGTTGAAATTAAACCTGTGTTCAGTGCACTTTATGACTTTCTTAGACCTGATACGGATTTAATTTGGTTTCTCGACAAGACTTTCTAGAATAACGCTGCCAATTTAAGACAGAAATTTGTGATCCTTCACCTAGAATTTGCACCCAGAAATTTTGATCTCTCACCAACGAGGCTATTAATCAACCTCTGCGCCTTCCTGGCATCGGATGCCTTCCAGTTCGCCCATGCTTTAATTTTTCCCCTTTTTGACGCTTTCCTTTATTACCAGGAGGTGCTATCGTGCAACATAGATGATGCCCATGCGCGACCTAAGTCAAAGTACTTACCACCCAACCAGACCGTCCTGTACAGTCGGTGAAGGAAGATTCGTGTTAATTCTGGATCTGTCATTTTACTCTGAATTTTTGGGTAGTGGTCGCGCGGTTCCCTTTTAATGAATTTTTGGTTTTTTTTTCTGACAGCTTGCATTCCATTTCCCATCTAAACCGCAACTCAGATCGTTTGGATTTTAAATTTTGTCTATAATCGAATTGCATGCAACGTCTTCTGGATGATGTTTTAATTTTGGACATTTGGAATTTTAATTTTATCTAAGGCATGATTATGATTAGTTTCCAAGTGACGGTTCCCTTGTGGTAAATGAATTTCAATTTGTCAGTTGGTTGGCCTTAATTAGTGTCTAACCTGCATCTTCGGAATGAATGGAATTTAAATTGTAAACCCTTCTATCTAACTGCCACGATACATTAGAGCCACCAGAATTTCGGATTTAATTCATTGTTGATTAGAAATTGCTAATTCACTGTTGAATAGAATTCGCTAATTTAATTGGCAATGTAAGCCGCTTGTTATTAATAGAAAATTATAATTCATTGTTGAATAGAATTGGCTAATTTATTTGGCATTGT